>JAQIXA010003510.1:0-13875 GCA_034699045.1 Nanhermannia cf. coronata Gr-Ori-00579
CAATAGTATTTACCAAAGCATAGAATAGAACAAGCAAAAATAAAATACCTTTTATAACTTAGGTATAAGAAGTAAAATATTCGAGGACAAAATGTTAGGTATTTATGAGATGAGATAAAAGGTATTCCTGCCAAGCCAGGTAAGTAGATATGTACAAGCCACCACCAGCTATACAAGAAAGATATTTATGTAAAGTATTTCGTTTATTAGTATGGTACATTTTGTATTTTTAGTCACTAATCATTTTCAATGAGAACCTTTCAGCTTAACTTAAAGTCAAGCTGATGTGAGAATGACACCAAAACCAAAATAGTTAAATCATCGAATTAAGGCTATTTAAAAGAAGCCTCGGTTTAAATTTGAATAAAATACCTAGGTACCATAGACCTTATACTTATACGTTATATACCATAGATATCGATAGTAGGTAGTCGATAATAAAAGTAATCCGATAGATATCCAAATAAATAAAAAATATTTAGAAAAAAATGCAATAACTTAAGAGCTAGAAAAAGTATTATACACTCTATACCTTAAGCCCAAATGAGGAAAAAATTCAATCAATCAATTAGGTATGTAGGTAGTAGGGAACTTTATATGGAAGATCATTAATCATTTACTTTTATATTGAATAAAATACATTTTGCAAAAAGCTGCATTGATTCAATTCATTTCCATAATTTAATAAGATTTTGCCCTTACATAGTCTGGAACTGGAATCAATCTGGACTAGACCTGTCTATTTGATCTTAAATACCTTAAATTATTGGTTTTTATGAAGACTAAAACTGAAATGAAACTTATCAATTTTTTGCAAATCTTTAGATTACAAAAACGACTTGTAAAATGTATGCAAATTTCCATATCTTGAAAAATTAGCCTGATATTAAGTAGGTTTATTCCACCACTTAAGACATAAGATTAGCATTTTATCTTTGGGTTTATACATATACCTACCTACATGCTACACTGGTTAGGTACTGGTGATAATAGCACATCAAAGAATAGAAAAGACAAGAAAAATTTGATTACCAACTTACGACCTACACTTGAACTTTTGTCTATTATTCTCTTTTTTTTACAAATTTAAATATTCCATTATTATGTATAATTTGGAATTTTGGATACTTGAAGCCACAGATGAGACTTTTGTTCTCAAGAAAACTCAAGAAGATTTTCTAATCTTAACATCAGTACTAGTACTAGTACTACAATGTATAAAAGTAAGTTATTCTATTGTCCTTTAGACTAGAAATCCAAATCGAGTCAAGAAAGCTCTCATTTCTCATACTACAGATACTTACCTTCATTCAAATTCAAATTGGTTATTTAAATAAGTGTAATTATCTTTATAATATACATTCAGAACATCCCAATGCCATAATGTTCCAGTTCCAGTACAAAAACGATTCAATTTTTTTCTTGAAATCTCATTTAACAATTATAGTGCTCAAAATTTCGATTTTTTTGTAATGTCTATGTTCAGCTTCAAGTATTAAGTGTATAAACATAAAGTTCTACTCATGATATGATGTGTTTAGCTCAAAATTTCTGAAATTTCAAATCAAATCGTTGTTAAATGTCCTTTATTTCATTAAATTTTGGGAGATTTTGCAGCAAAATCGTAGTTATTATTACTACCTATGACATGATCTATGATAAATTGCAGTATCACATTTAGATTCAAACCTGTAAGCCTGTATTACTGATATTACAGGATTTCATCGATTTTGTGACGGACAATAAAACGGGCACTGTATCTCCTTTTTTAATATGCCGCTCCCATTCTCAGATTCTCATCTAGTAATTGTTAAATAAAATGAATAATTTTGAGCTTTTGTTGCAAAATTTTATCTCTATTACTATTTACACTATGTAAAAAAGCAGGCTAAAGATAAGTATTCATTATAATGTCTTTTATTTTGTGATAATAACTCTATTCAACATCAGCATAAGTTAAAAAGGCATCATAATAAGTAGGTATAAGTTTAAAGTACCTAGGTATATGTAAAGTTGAAAAGAAAAAAAAAAGGTAAAGTACTTTTAAATTTGGGTGCGTCCATTATTTCTCTTTTATTTTTTATTATGTCTTTAATGAGAACTTGAAGAATATACCTACTTATTATTAGCAAAAGTTTTTTTTACACAAAGCAAGTGTTACAGTGTAAAGGATACTCTATACTAACAAGATTTTCATAGACTTCATTTAAAATTCAGCAAAGTAAAAAAAACTGGAATCTCATTTCCACCAACTTGAGACTTCAGTTCAAATTCAACTTCAATGTCAAAGTGTATTTGAGAGTTTTTTCTTAATAGGTAACATTAGTAGGTACATTTTGTGAATAAGAAATATTTTTCATTCATTTTTCTTACCTACTTTGTATTTGTTACCTAAGTCTTAGGTATGAATATTTTAGTTTAGTAAATTATGCAAAGGCAAATGTCTTTAAAAAAATCAAAAATATCTGCAAAATTTTGGTCTAAATTCTAAATGCGGAAATTATTGATTATGTACCCTACCTACTATCTTTGTTTTTTTAGGCTTTAGCATAGGGTCGGATAAAAGTACATGTGTTTATCAGTAGAACCCTAATCAAATTATAAAATATCCACTTTATAATAAGTATTTTTACAAAAAACTTGAAATATTTTGCAAATTTTTTCAATTTTTCCTAGAAATACTTAAATTAAACATGTAGGTAATTCAAATAGATATTTTATACAAAAACCAGAATAATATAAGGTACTTACCTATCTATCGAAAGCTTCTTTAGAGTCTCATTTTTAAAGTATCTTCTTTAGCGAAATCAGCAAATTAATTCATATACCTAGATACTCGAGTTTGCATTTTTTCAAATCCGAGATAACAGATATGAAAGACAAGAAATGTCTAAATATTTAGATTAAAATTATACAATAAAAAATCTAAATATTCATGATAATTTCCATGTACTGTAGGCTATAGGTATCCTACTTATATAGGATAGGTACCTACTTTTCTAAAGAACAGATTGTAATGAAATAAAACCCGAATAAAAATTTCTTTTCTATTTTTTTTTTTTGTAGTAGAAACGATGAACTCCAAAGTTTCAAGGAAAAATTCAATCGATTGAGATTTAATCCCCTTGAAAGAACTCGAGTGGAAACATAAAAGGATACATACTGCATAAAAGTTCTATAGTCCTAATACAAGTTGAGAATATTTATTACAATTATATTTAATTACATCTTTAATAGTTCAATACTATGGAGGGTACTATATTGACTGCTATAACATTTGGCATGAGAAAAGTAAAAGCACATTACAGTTTAATGGAATTTTAGTGTCAAAAACGGTGTTTTTATTTCAAGTAGTATAAGTATAAGTTTACATGACATGCCTAAAGAATATTATTATATTATGACTATGATATGTAGGACTTTTAGATTAAAGTTTGTACAAATATTTTGAGTTTTGAGTATTAAGTACAAAAGGATTTAGATTAATTAAATGTGACAATATTTAGACTAGGATTGTGATATTTTATACTTTCGATTCAGTTGATAAAATTCGAAAAGTCTAGACTAACTAACTAATACAAGTACCTACGGTACATTAGTTTAAATTAAATAGAAATTAAATACCACCAGCTCAGCAGTATGTGCTTAAACATAGATATTAGATATTAATCTAGTTATTTACTGATAGGTCCAAAAATTTTAAAACCTAAAAAGCAACAGTACTACAGGCCAGTATGTTTTAAAACCATTAAAAAAGTTTGCAAAAAAATAGTTCGATGAAATTAAATTTGCCCACAAACACAGGCAAAATTAGTCTAAAAGTGTACGGGTATGAAAAATCTTAAATTGTATGAATCTACTATCTATATGGGAGAAAAAGGGTTTTGAATTTTGTAGTACCTACCTAAAAAAATTCAAAATTCTAGACCTGTATAGGTATGCCAGCTAAAGCTGTTTTAAAAGCTCAAAATAGGCTTCAATATTTTTTAAAAACTAATTAGGTAGTCAAAAAACCTATGCATTAGGCACATAACCTACCTCTAAGTTATATAATGTAGCATGATTAAAATCTTAAATATGACTTTGCTTTGAACTTTAGTTTATAAAATGAATATTTCTACAAAGAGTGTTTTTAACCTGTTTGAATTTTTCTGTCGTAATTTTAGGAATCATTGAATAAATAAGTGCTAAATATGCACTAAAGTTAAAGGTATAGGTATAATAGTACCTACATAATTAAGTATCTAATCTAAAACTTATGTTTGATATATCTTGAATTTATAATTTATAGTATCTTGAAGCACCATTCATTTAGTATTATATAAGTTACCATATTACAGATAGTAGTAGTAGTACATACATATAACCTACTACTTTGTAGTATTTCGTATTTAAGAACTTTGTATTTTGTACAATATGATAATTTGAAGTTTCTGAACATTTTACTAATTTTAAGGTAAGATCTTATATGACCATATTTGGCTCTCGTTAGGCAATTACTTACGTCGTCGACTTTTGGGTATCTGAAATTTAGCAAAAAAAGGTCGAACATCGAAATTTTCTTCTTCCATATCTAAAATTTTTTGACCATCATCAGCATCAGCACCAGCACCATTAGGATCATTCGACTGTACAGATTGAACATCCAAATCCATCATGGTAGAATCAAAAACTTGAGATTCTTCATCAAAATCCTTTTCATAATCACCACCAAGGGGTAGATATGGAATGACTTTTATGGGTTTTGAACTTTTGAACATTACATGAGAGTATGAATGAGATGTTGATGGTCCTTGTTCTTGTACTAATGGTGATGGTGGTGGAAAATTTGCATCAAATTCTAAACTGATAGCACCTGAAGTAGATGAAATTGAATGGGACATTGACACTGGTTGTGGTGGTGGTATATTGAAATATTGGGACATTATTTCGTCATTTTCAAAATCATTTTGAGGTTCCTTGCCCACCATTATCGGCTCCCTCCTATCCTTTTTCATAATTAAAAAATTAATCATTTTAGAACAATCAATATACAAATAACAAATTTCTATGTAAAACTGACCTCATCCTTCTCCTTAGCTTTACTTATCAACGACTTGACAATCCTCTCTTTTTTACCCGGATCAATTACAATTTTCTCCGGTTTTGGTGGAGGTTTTGGTTTCTCTCCAATAATTTCCGGTTTTTTCAAATCCTCTTCCTTGCTTATTTTGATCACAGGGATTTCACCTCTTGACCCAATCGACGTGATACTTTCAGTACAAGATGGCTTCCTTTGATCTTTGGCCACTTCTTTGTGAAGTTCTGCAACTAGTGGTGTTTTACTGACACTAGTTTTACTATGACCTGGCCTATGACCTGGTTTTCCACCACTACTACCATGGATAGCTGGACTTTTTTTCTTTGCAACACCATCTTCAGATAGAGACACTTGGTCAACATCCGTAGCACTTCCTTGATCATCCTCATTTTTCTCAATTTTGCTTTCTTCTAATTTTCTCGCTTTTAAAGCAGCTCTCTTTATGGCTCCTTTTTATTGTAAAAAAGATCATAAAAAATAAAATTACAAGTTTTATATAAAATCTACTTGTAGTGTATACATACAGTACCTACTTAAAAGCTAAGGATCTTAAAAGCCTAACTATGTCTTGTCTAATCATTAACTAGCTTAATCAATAAAGTAAACGGAGAATTTACCAGCAAATCCAGTTTGTTTTCCTTCGAGGAAAATTGATGTCTTCTTTTTGGCCTTATCTGGGACAGTTGATGTCGTGGATACCTTGCTAATTGGCAATATCATTTTCCAACGATCCACCGGTTTTGAATCTTTCCGATTTCCTGCCAATTTGAACATTTTTCTCCGTTCTTCTGTACGCTCTCGACGTAATTGGATCTATTTTTAAAAATAGTTATTTATCATTTCCTCATTAGACCATGGATAAACAAAAAATAATCTGATTTTTATTAGAAAAGAGGTTTTTAAATCTAATCAATTTATTGCCCTAAAATTTCTGTATATCGACATCGAGACGCTAAATAGAAAGCATATTTGGAGAAAAAATCTTGAAAATTATAATCTTGCAAATATTTTCTCTATACATTCTTGTACTACCATTACTAGTAAAAATCTTGAATGTAAATTAAATCAAAGTTTTCTACTAATGTAGGTAATGTGATGGATATAAATTGAAAACCTTACCTTTAAATCATTATTACTCTCTCGAAGAGCCCCAGTAAGCGATAGTAGATAATAAATAATAAGGATTAGTAAAAGTAAGAGAGGTATAACTATCCCAGGAGAGGCTATATAGTCCAATATCTAATATCAAAAGATCATTTAAAAGATATTACATCATCATTGTTAAATTGTTTTTGAGGTGATTTAAGAGTTAATTAATACAATTTTTATTTACGATTATTATCTTACTGATTGGTATGTTATGTATGATAAGATTTAAAGAATAAAATGCGATAAATACCTTGTGCATCGAGGTAGGGAGTGCCGCAAAAATTGTACTCGTTAGAATGTAATAGATCCTTTGGTACTGGCTAAATGGACCACAGTGCCTGTAAATCCAAAATTAATAATATAGAAGATACATAAGATACGAAACAAAAACAAAGCAAATTGATTCATAAACATCTTAAGTGTCTATTTTTGCATTTTTCCTATATTGAGAATTATAGAGTCTACAGTTAATTAGTTGCAAAATTTTTTTTTTCAAATCCTATACCTATACTACACTAATAGAAACTCAATTTCAGTTTTTTAGAGATGGATACATTTTCGCAAAATTCTCTCAAATATTATTTAAGACCATAAGATTGATTGAAAAATATTTTGAAATAATCTTATTTTGACAGTTTTTTTGAACTTACCAACTTGGTTCCAGCCAAACGACAGTATAGGCCACAGGCAGTGTGCATAAAAAGAGCATGAAAAGCAAGAGAGCAACTTTTGATTTAGAAAATAGTTACAATTAGTATAGGTATTATATAATACCTAGCATATTATATCAATTGTACAAGTAGTGTAATTTAGATTCAATTACAATAAAAGTTATTCGATCTGCTTGCTCGAAACACGGTCTCATGAGGTACATTACATGACATGACGGCCTGCCAAAAAAGTGAACATAAATTTCAAAAATTTAATGAATAAAATAACAATTATCGTACTTTGATTAGAATTATAAAAAATACATTTTTGATATCAAATGGTCAATTTTGTGGTATTAATATTAGCTCTATTACTATACACTATACAGAGACTAGCTATCCGTTTAATTATTAAACGATTATAACCATCGCAAAATCTCGAAAAACTCGATAAAATTAAGCCAACAAAAGGCTTAATTCGATATTCGAGCATCCGTGGTGCGATAGATATCCTGATATTAGGTCAAATTTCGAAAAATATGATCTAACACATTAATACATAGGTGCAAAGGCATACATTTTTCAAAAAAATTGGCTTTTATAATGCTTAATCTTTCAAATTTTTAGAAAATTTTCCAGGAATTTTGTCAAATTTTGAATAATTTTTGAAAAGTTTTTTTTCTAAATTTTTCAAAATATCGAGATTGAAAATTCAACCATGTGAATTTCCCAATTGACATATTTGTAGAGTATTATGACCCCCAAATTATGAATGAATCCGCGAGCTAAAATGTGTATTTCAAGTCAAGTCAAGGACAATACTTGTTTCTGATTGTATATATTTTATAAATAAGAACCTACGTAATTAATTTTACTTTTACTCATTTTTGTATTTGTACTACGTGTATATAACATAGGTATGTATTACTATTTTAGGCTTGGGCAAATAAAGTTTTATGTAGGTGTGTTTTACTATTTAATATTTGACTTAATCACAAAAGTTCTTTTTTTTATAAAAATAAATCTTACCCAACTTCGAATGTACATGAGAATCACAAGTTTGAAGAGATTTATGGCTGGCAAAAATGGGCTATAAAAATTTAATAAAAGTTGTAAAAAAAATTATCTGGACATTTGAGCAAAAGTATTCGTATTTGCAAAATATCGATTTAGATTTATAATCAAAATTTCATATTAAGATTATCAAACTGTCTATACTAAATACTGCCTATATTTTATATTTAAAGTCATCTACATCAATTGGGTACATATTTAACTACCTTAGTTAAAAAGTAAAATGGGTAAAATAAACCAAAATTTTTGACATTTTGCATTTTGATCAGAGATTGAGGTTTTTTAGTGTAATTTGTAATCTGTAAGTACTTACCAGAAAAACATCCCCATCATGTAGTAGTAAAAAAAATTATATTTATTATTGCATACATTTATGTAATGAAAGCCAATAAATTATCTGACAAGATCATGATAATGATCTAATGACAATATGATATAATCTTGAACTTGTCTTGTAACAAGATCATGTTAAAATGTAAAACTTTATGTAATGGATATTTACCATATCATTCCTTGATTGTTTACAAGATGTAAGATATTCTCAGCTATTTTGAAGTCTCCATATTGGGGGAACTAGCAAAAATTTTAGAAATTTTTACTTGAAATAATTACTTTTTAATCTGACCTTTAACGATCAGATTATCTATAATACTTTAGTAGGGTATAGTTTTTAAACCTTTTTTTCCAAATCCCAACACCAACAAGGGTTCAATATCCGCACGAGGATAGCTCGAATGAAATCCAGCACCAGAATGAAACCGACGGTAAAAATCTGGAAAATTTCGAAATTGTGAAAATAAATTATAGAATTCGTCAACCTCTTTACATTAAGATCTTACGCTATTTTTAAAATAATTTTAAAAAATCGAGGTATTACACCGTATTACAAAGGCAGACAAGTTTAAAGGGCATGGCATTAACCATAATATTGTAGCTCTTACCATAATATTCATACCAAAATTTTCTCAAAATTTTTGAAATTTTTCTACCAAAATCAGTTAAAATTCAAGTCGAAATTTCGACAAATGGCATAAATGACAAAATTTTCAAAAGGCCCATTTAAGTACCCTACCACCTAAGTACATATCCAATTTAAAAGTTTAAAAAAATTTTACTAACCAAATCCATCACAGTCAGTTTGACCAATTCTTGACCTAAAAATGGAATAATATTCAAACTATGACCTTAATATTTTTTTAGTTTTTTCAAGGTATATTATAAATTATACCAAACATAGTTTCCCAGCAAAGTTTTCTTAGCTTGATGCTAATTGTAGGATCTGGTGTTGGTGGTGGTTCAGTTGGTCCTAAAAATTTTCAAAATGACCCTTAATCTATGCTTAAATTTCATTTAAAAAACTTTCAAATAAGAACTGTATCACTTACTTGTACAGTTTTTACTGTGTGGTACAATGCAATTGGTTTCATTCCTTGGACCAAGTAGGATTTTAAGTGAACAACCCAAATTAGAACAATTAAAATAATCATCTAAATTATTAGGAATTGTTGTTCCATTCTCACACAGTGTTATGTAGCATTTCTGTGTATCTCGATTCTCATTCTGCAATTTAAAGATTTTTAGCATTTTTTAAAATGATATCTACTACTAACTACTATAGTTAAGAAAATACCAACACACCTTCAATTGAAAATTAGCACCAAATGTTGTATTCAATTTCATTTCAGGCGAAACTTTTCGGGTTTGAATTTCGCTTTCAAGCCAAGTTATCCTTAAATTTGTTATATGAGGTCAATTTAGTACTAAAGACAAGCCATTTTTATGTATTTTTGGTTATACTAGATTAAGGATAAGTATAATTCTAACTAACTACATACTACTAATCGTAAGATCATAAATTTTTTTTAAATCAGTAAAAACCTACCATTTTGCATAATCCTTGACTCGAGTGAAGTCGAACTCATCAATTTTTGTCGAATTGTGGCTAAAAACCTATCATAAAATACCAAAAATTTTGCCATAAAGTTTATCAAAAATGTTCAAACAAAGGGCAAAGATACGCTATATAATTCAAAAATTTTGCAAAATTTTAGTTCAAATTTTGACCATGTTCTGCTGATGGGTTTAAATGATTTATTAATCAGTTTTAGATATAGAAAGTAAAAAAAAATCCAACAAAACAACTGTCATAATACTGGTAGTAAGTGCACCTTTGCTCCAAATCTGAATCGTTTAGATTTTCCATAAATATGCTAAAGGAGACATTTTCAGGTCAAGTTTCAAAGTTTAGCTAATGAAAGCGTACTTTTGACTGACCTAGAGGTCTGAAAATGAGCAAAAAAAGTCAAAAAATCCTGCAAAATGTTCCCTTTTTCTATAATCTTAATCTTACAACTTACAATAGTTAGTTTTGTGAGTAAATTAGTCAAAAACTTTTGAACATCTTCCTCAACAGGAGGTTCGGTTGTTGTTGGTGCTGGCGTTGTTGTTGTTGTCTCTTCAACAACAACAATAGGTATATCACCCCTTGTAGACTGACCAGAATCTTCCAAATCCCAATAATTTCTTGGTTTAGTTTTTCCTAAATCTAAAGTATAATGTCCATTTTCATCATAATCTCCATTTCCATTTCCATTTCCATTGACCTCCTCTTCAGATATAAACTTGTCCATGTCAACATCATGACCATTTTCTCCAGGTGGAAATCTGGACCAATCTGGCTCAGTATAATCAGCAAATCTAGATTCTTCAGGTGTTGTGCTTTTCGCTGTGGACAATCTCAGCCTTCGAATTTTATTCAGCTGGGCTATCGTATATTCCCATTCATCCGTTATCCGCTCTTCAGTTGAAGTTGATACAGTTGCTGAAGTTGATGAACTTTCCCGATGATACTGATCATCAGGATATGTACTACTACTTGTAGTACTTGAGTAATCTGATTGTAAAGTATTATTATTATCATCAATACTGTAGGTTGTGCTGGTCAAATTATCTAGATTAAAAAGGATTGTCGAGATTGGAGTAGTTGATGTTGGCATTGGCGAGGTTTTGATACTTGCAAATATTGGTGGTAGCTGAAAAATCATCAAAAAATACAGCATTTCAAACTTAAAATCTCGATTTTTTCTAGTGATAATGATAATAGGAAAATGATTGAAATTTTATTGATAAAATATACTGAAATATTCTTCAAATCCTGTCTACTTTGTGTTTATATTTGAATACCAAAAAAGCATTTTGAATTTTGAATTCGAATCAGCTGAATTCTGAAAGCTATTTCTGCATACAGATACAATTTCACCTAGATTTTTTTTTAGTAGATTCGAATTATGAGACTTACAACTGTAGACTTGTATAGACTGATAAGTTTCAAAATCATCGGAAGGGCTAAAATATTGAAAAAAAAGTTTCCTGTAGGTACTTTCCTATCGGTATCTATATAGGGACTTTTAAATATTTTGGACAAAATACCCATTGCAAATCCAGTTTTATTGTTAAATGGCCAAAAACTGGTCTCATTCAAGCTGACTTCAGTCCCATTGGTCCAGTAGGTGACATTTTCCTTCTCGTGAATTTCTGACCAACTTTCAGAAAAGTCTGGTCCAATGTTTGAAGTCAAATTGAGGATTTGTCCAAGTGACACGTCAGTTTTAGGACTGAGGGTGTGTAGTAAATCCCACCATTCTAAGGTCATTATTAAAATATTAAAGTCTTGAATCATGAATCATGAATAATTAAATATCATTTAGAAGGTAACCATCCAAATTGAGCTTTGCACCAGTAGTTGTACTCGAGTTCCACAAAGACGTATTAAAAGTCTCATTAAAAAATAGACTTGATGAGTCTGGGCCGAGAGTTGAGTAGCCAGATAGAATGGTTGTGAGATTCGTCCAAATTGATAAAATAGCCTGATTGTTTTGCTTCGCTTCATATGATGAGTAGTCTGATAAAAGTGTGCAATTTACTAGAAAAAAGTAATGTAATCAAATTATTTCTGATAAAATGGTCGATTTCAGTACGAAAGCTCGCTAACTTTTAATATTAAAGTAGGTATATCATATAAAGCAAAGTGACCAGATGCGAGAAAATCGTGCACATTTTTCTAAAATTTCAATAAAATTTCGACTTGAAATGACTCAATAATTCTTAAAATTTAGTCAAAATTACGAGATTTTTCAAAAAGTATGTAAAAAGGCTTTATATTATGTGAGTGATTTACCTGCATAGTCCATACAAGGTCGATATTCGAGGATCCGTGGTGCGATAATTGAAGCGGAAACATTTGCTTTTAGCATTTGTAGATCTTCACTCTGCCAAATAATAATGTTCATTTTGGGAAAAAATTGGTTTAATTATTATAACCATAATAAAAATAAAGTTCAAAGTACCCTACCTACTATGCTGATTATCTACTTTTGATTGTAATACAGGTAAGTATTGGTACAGATACTTTAGCTTTATGTATAAGCATGGAAGGTATATGAGCTTACCATTGTTAAAACTTTGCCAAAAAGTGCAAAAATGAGAGTATACAAATTGAGGAAATTCAGCATCTGAAAGAGAATTTTTGAATTTTTGTATTGTCTACTTACTAATATATTTTGTAGGAAATTACCATAATAAATAGTTAGTATTTCCAACTGAAAATTATTTATTATTATTAAGTTACCATAATTCGAGCCAATTGCCATCTTAATTGTTTACGAGGATGATAATTCTCGAGCATTCCGATTATTTCGAAAATGTTGGGAAAAATTGTCGTAATCAAGCTAGAATAAACAAGCCAAAATTACATAGGTAATATTCCTATCTTAGATAGGTACTTAACTTAAGATATCTTAAGATACTTATAATGGGGGATTTATTATTAAGATACTTGAGATACTTAAGTAAGATATTCTAGTAAATTACTAGGATATCCTATTAGAAACGAACCTGAACCTACCTATTATATATAGGTAAGGATAATCTAAACTTTTTAAAAAATTTACATTTGAAATTTTTCAAAACGATTTACTTTTATAGTTGTAGAAAACTAGACATATAAGATAAGATCTTAGGTATCAAGTTTTGTAAAGGATTTTTTATGTTTTTTGATTTATGGGACATATTATTTTGCTTGTTTTAAAACTAGATCTTACGACATGACTAATGTAATTTCATTCTGTCTCATCCATGAAGAATTTTCGTCAACTGTCTCTGACCTTTCGACGACCAACACGACTGCATACGCAGATAGGCAAAGGAATAGCAATATTAAGAAATTAGCCAGGACCCTTAAGCTGATTATCTTCCAGCTAGAAAATTGTCAAAAATAAAATCAAAATTATAGCTTTTGATAAATTAATTAAGTATATTGTCTACTTACTTTCTCTCGTCCTTTTTCTTTTCTTTTTCTTCTAAAAGTGCTTCCTTGAACCTAAAAAGCAAAATTTGTAGGTAAAAATCCTATCAAGTTCCAATTTCAACAAAAAAATCCATGATACTATAAATGTAATACTAGATTTACCCCATTGTAATCGATGAGAATTTATTAAAAGCAGTTTCCGGATTTCCAATCATAAAATCCCAAGAAGTGAACACTTTCCTGTAAAATAAACATCCATATTTCATACACAATTCAAAGCTCAGATCCAAAAACCACGATTTTGGCATAACTTTCACAAGTAAATACATGTAAAAATATGGCCAAAATCAGGTTTTTAGTGCTGAATTAAGTAAATAACTAATAGGTAATCCAAATTTTAAACCTACTCTGCAACTGTTGCTATTATCAAGAATAAGATTAAGATACTCTAATTGGAAAAATATGAAAGATTTTACACAAATTCTTTTTTAGTAAATTGGTTCATTTTTGTATTTCAATTCAAAATTCGGATATGTATTCCAGTGTTGCAAGTAATCGATTACAATTGTAATCGATTACACGATTACGATTACGATTACAGCTGTAATCGATTACAT
>JAQIXA010003511.1:0-13873 GCA_034699045.1 Nanhermannia cf. coronata Gr-Ori-00579
AATAAGGTTGACATATTGGCCATGGTCACCACCCCATGTCACCCGGGAGTTGACATGGACCATAAACTGTTATGAATAAACTGTTTTAATAAAATAGGTACATAGAGCTATAACTTTTGTATTTTAACAAATCTTAAGTTTAGAATATTGAATTAAAAGTTCGATTACCACTTGAGTAACTACATACAAGTAGGTACTTTATTATCAATTCAAAAAATATTGCTCTATTTCAGGCCAAGTTTCTTCGTCTCGTACATGTGTCAATTTGGTCCATTACTTCAGCGGACACCAGTGGCGGCAAGTACTTTAAGCCTAGCTCTACTCAGCCTCGATCGATGGGCCAATTTAAGGCATCCAAGAATGTCTCAAAGGTAAAAACAGGATTAGCTATTTTTTATTAATAAACTAAATATCAGTACCTACTACATGCATACTACACAAATTCAAAACACGTAATGTGCATATCCGTATTATAATATACCATACATCTACATAATATTATGTAGATAGTTTTTCGTATACTTAACTCAATAGATATTTGCAAATTTTGGTCTAAACTGGATCTAGACAAAATTGGCGATAATCTAAATCGGATATCCGAAAACGACCTAGCTCTAAATAAAGAGCATTCGTAATGAGTTGTAAAGACCAAATGAAATAGAATTTGGTACGTGTCCTGGTCGTTTTATTGTAATAATCATTTATTTTTAATGGTTAGGTTACGAGAGAGACATTACGTTTTTATATCGATCGCAAGCATTTGGTTATTGGCTGGCCTGGTTGCTTTCCCCACATTTTTATCAAGACAATGGGTTCAAGATCAAATTACAGTAGTTGAAGATACCAATAGTTCTGATGTTGAAGATAATTGGGGAACCTGTGTTGAAAGATGGACCAGTGCTGGACTACTTTACGTTTATAAAGGTATATACAGATACAGACCAATGAACAATGTACTTGATAGAAAAAATGACATGTTAATAATGCTTTTTTTAAAAGGAACTTATTTAGGAACAGCTTTCATATCACCAGCTCTAATAGGTAGTTACCTAAATAATATATACGATACGAGTATACCATTTATATCATTCAATCTTCAATAGTTGCTGCATGTCATGCATCAGTATCGAAAAAATTGACTTCCCAACTGCTTGACGCAAGTGGCAAAAATGGAAAGGGTGATTCGGATTTGGGGAAGTTGAAACAAAAACCAAAACAAGTACTGATTGTTCCACAAGAACCAACAAATAATGTGAATAAAAATGGACTGATTGAAATTGATAAACCATTGCAATCAATGCAGAGGAAAATGGTTTTATGTGATCCGAACTCTGATGAGGATGACATTTATTTGCGTATGCAAATCCAGGTGAGTTATCGTCAGTTTCATATCAAGGGCCATAATATATTATATTAAATTCATCAATCATACATAATCAATCAAGATCAATGAACATGAATGCGTATTCAAAACTTTTTAATATCTCGAGTCTCGAGGTATAAATCAAATGAATGCCTAGAATAAATAAATCCATTTATTTGACAAAAAAATAATTTAGGCATGTATCGATTTAGGTACTCCAAATTTCCAAAACAAACAAAATACTTAGGGTACTCTACTTACCTATTTAATTCAGCTCTGAAAAGTCAATAAACTGTCAATATCTAAATGTTAAATAGATCTATTGAGTTTTTCAGAGCTGAATTAACTAAATAGATCAAACTAGATTGATTAATGATAGTACTTATTAGTACAACTCATTTTGAATTCTAAAAACCCCATTAGTTTGTAAAGAGAAAGTTTTAGAGAAAGTTTTGGAGAAAGTAACCTACATGTACGCTGCACTAGTAGGAGGTAATATTTTAATATTTTAATATTCAATTTTTATGACTTTTATCGAATAGGCTGATCTTGAATCGTTTCGAATATCATCAAAATATCATCAACAGCAAATTGGTAATAATGGGAAATTATCAAGGAATTTGATGAAGCGAGATTCGGTAGGTTCACTTTCTCCACCTACAGCAGCAGCAACCAATGGCAAATCAAATCATAAATCTGGGACATTGAAAGCTGCAAAACGTGAGACTTCAATAATTAGAGCTCATCGTAGACTAAGGAAAAAATTATTAGCTAAAGATAAAAATACTCGTACTTCGATTGCAATCATGATAAAACCACCACCACTTTTAACCTCTACCACGTCACAATCATTTCGATCTAGAAAGAGGGCTGCAAATCTATTAGGTATTTTGTCTTTCAATTACTTGGGTATGTAGTTATTATTCATATTCATGTTCTTAAATATTCTCAATTTTATAGCTGCACTGGCTGCGGTATTTGTATTCTGCTGGGTACCTTATGTCTTATGTGCTTTGTGGGAAATTTTCTCTCCAGGAAAATCGTGAGAACAATCCAGTTCTTTGTGACTTTTCTAAATTGCTGATATTTATACTTTTTTTTGTAGATTGGTTCGACTTTTAATACCATTCTCACTTTTCTTGGGCCATCTCCATTCGGCTATAAATCCAGGTATCTTTTAACAAAAACCGAAATATTGCAAGTTTTTTGATTACTTGATTCTCATTGCTAGTGGTTAGTTGGAGATTAAATCGGTCAGCTTTTGTGAGATTTCAAAGGCTCCAGTTTCTTTCATTTATACCTTTATGGAATCCATTTAAATGTTGTACATGCCCATGTGATATATATGAAGATAATGATAATCAAGATAATAATCCTGTGGCTGATGCTGGACGAGACAGTAGTGATGGCTCTAGACCAGGACGTGGGAAAATTTGTTGTCCATGCACCTTTTTTCAATCAACATCAACAACAACCCCTGAAATCTGGAATAGAAATTCTTCAACAAATGAGCAAGCGCTTGGAGGTAACTTTAATGAATTTCTATTCATATACATGTCCAAAGTTTTTAATTATTATTATATTATTTTCAATTCTTATACTTCTAGCATTTCATCCAAGATACCTAAACAGACTCGCACCTAATCCGGTTTCTAAATGTCATACATCAGCATATTTTAACAATTAACATACCTACCTACAAAATTAGTACCTACATACCTACAAAACTTGTATTACTTATGTACATATTGTTAGATCTAAAGATATTAAGTATCAAGATCAAATTATAATTTTAAAAAATGCGATTGATTACAATTAAAGTGACAATTTTTTTGTAAGTTATTAAAAGTTTTAAAGGGATCAATGTGATTAATCTTTAGTTATATAAACCTTTGGATATATGATCTTTATGTCATTCTGTCCTGTCTGTCTCGTCACTACACTACTTTCACTATTTGTACCTTGTGTAGTAGGTAGTAATTAGTTTGTATTTATCTATAACTTGTGAATATAAAATAACGAACGACTTGATAAATCAATTATGTAAGGTAAGATAGATACTTACTATATAAAAATACTTTATATATTATTCATTTTTAAAATGTAATGTAAAGTAAATTAAAATCAAATAAATAATTGAATTTTAGTAAAAAATGTAATAATAGAATTACCTTTAAAAAAACATTTAAAAGCCATATTTACTCTTTGTTTGCTGCCTATTTTGCCTTGCTTTGGCCCATTCGTTCTTTAATTCCTCCTCTCGAGCCATCGCTTCACTAGCTAAGAATGTAATTTGACCTTTCTTCTTAGCAACACCACCTTTAACATTATCTCTTCTTACAGGAATTGCAGTCTAGAGGAAAAATATAATAGGTATATATCATTGCTTTTATGTTATGACCCAATTTATGAATATCTTACCGTATCAGTTATATTTTTAATCCATTCCTGTGATTCGGGTTTTAATTGATCCGCATTAATATCGATAAAATTTATTTCGCCTACAGTTCCTCGTCCTTCACGTTTTTGGTCTCTTTTAATTGCTCTCATCTAAATGATAAAGATACAAAATACTTAAATTTAAACAAACTAATTATAAGTTTTAAGTCTTTTAATTTACCACTTCTTCATTAAGACCATAAGATGATTGATTAGATTTTGCTGATGCTTTTTTATTTACATTTTCAACGACATTTTCTTCATATTGTTGAATAGGCATTATTATTGGAGGAACTTTTTCAATCGGTGGTTCCGGTAACATAAGAGCTTTTAATTCACTTGCAGATAGAACTTTTTCTTTACTAGATAAGGAAAAGAAGCTACTACCTCCTTCTTCATCATCTGAATCATCACTATCTTTTTGTTTACTACTAGTACTATTTTGAGTTTCTTGAGCTTTGTCTTTATCTTTATGTGACACTATTCTAACATTTGCTTCTTGTTTTAAATATTTTGATTTAATTTCTTCTAATTTACTTGGAGCTGGCCTCTTATTATTTCTAACTGAATCAGGAATAAGTGAACTTTTTGAAGGTTTTTGATCTGAATTCTCATATGGTTTTGTTGATTGAGAGTGGGTCTCACTTTTTTCAACTTCTTCCACAATATCTTTTAAACTATAACTTGCTGACGTTGAACTAGGTGGTAAATCGACAGTTGGAGCTAAAGCTTTCTTCAAGAACGAGAGTGGAATAATGGGCTTTGAATTTTTAGGTTCAGGTAGAATTGCAAATAAACCACTGCCTTTCTAAAATATGGTAATAAAAACAAAATGGACATTCATTGTCAATTATAATTATAACTGTACACGTACGTACGCACGCTATCAATATTTATATCTTACCTTAGAAGGTGCAAACTTTTTCTTTTTACTATTTGATTCATCCTCATCATCTTCAAACTGTCAATCAAAGAAAGCAAAAATTACATTATTCAAATCATTGAAATTAAACTTGAGTAAAATAAGTCTACATTTATTTCAGCTCTCAAAAACCCAATCACGAGCCAAATATACGACTTTACTTGTAAAATTAAGATAAAAATTCGATATTTTAGAGCTGAACGAGCTGATTAATAAAATAAATAAACTATGCCGCCTACTGATACCTAACTAATGTTAAAATTTAAACTTTAATTTTAACTTACATCTTTTAAAGAAGGTATACTAATTTTAACAATTCCCCTCTCTCTCTTGGCAAATCCTGGACCTCCAGAACTAGCAGGTACAGGACCAGATGAATTTCCACCATTATTATTAGTTGAAACATCATCTCCATCAATATTTTCATAAATCTTTTTAGGTGGTATAGGCCCTTCTTCAACAATTACCTTGTCCTTGGGTTTCGGTAATATTTTGTCGAATTTTAAGTCACTTGACACTTGACCCTCACCATCTTCATCATCATCTAAAGCAAAGGCATAATAATTTTATCATTTCATTAGTTAAAAAATAAGATAAAATAAAATAAATAAAAAATAGAATTATAGTAGTCGTATAAACTTACCTTCAAAAAATGCTTTAGATCTTAATTTAGAAGTTGATGCAGATGTAGATGCAGGTACAGGAGGTGGTGGAGCTGGATCATCTTCTTCATCACTACTACTATATCCATCATAGGCAACTAATGACATAATTAGCAAAAAATTATCAAAAAATCACAAAAATTGCAAAAAAACCGAAGTCGACTTTTTATAAAAGTTTAGAATATTTCAAAAACTAAATATCGGCTAAAATAAGAACGAAAAACCATTTCGAAAAATAAAAACTAAAAAAAACCAAGCAATAAGCAAGCAAGCCAAAAATAAAAACCTTTTTTTTAATGATTTTTTAAAATTAGAATTAACTTTAACTGAATTCAATTAGATAATTAGATGCACATTGTTACAATTAGAATTTGAGGTCAGAGGTCAAAATGCAGTTTCTTCGGAATATCACAACTTCCAGGTATGGTTTTTATTTATTATATTTATATGTCTTAGCTCAGGCAGGGTACTTTACTTTTTCTATTTTTCTAATTCTAAATTCAATTAGGTATATTATATTTTCGATATTCAATTCAAGTTAAGTTAAGCAATCTTGATTACCTATTCGATTTAATTTAGCTCTTAAAATCCAAATTTTGTCACCAATTTAATAAATTCGATGATGGCTAGGCTATGCTATATAAGCAAATGAATTTATCAATAATATGAGTAGGGTATCGATTTATTTAATTACAAGCATGAACTAAAATTAGTTAATATTTTATAATGGTCAAAATTCTAGGTTAATATCCTCCTTTTTTACACCTCGAGTAATTGCCACGACCACTGGACAAATATCTACTAGAGGAATATCCGGACTAGTAACAAATTCGTGTCAACAACTTCTTCAGCAGCCTCATTTCAATTCAATTTTGATGAATTTTACAAGAACAATAATAAGAATACATTTTCCGAGGCCCAAGGAACACATGCGAATCCGTAAGTTTATATAAAAATGAAATATATTTAATATTTAATATTTAATAGTGTACTAAGGTTTAAAACCTAATGTTAAAGATTAGGAGTTGGGATTGGGATGGGACTATATTTTAGTCTTTTAGGTATTCTCAAATGAATGATTTTTAAATACCTTATTAATTTGATGAAAGGTAAACATGGATGGAAAAAGAGAATGTCAACTGAGAGTGGGCGAAAGATCATCATGAAAAGGATTCTTAAAGGAAAACATAATCTTACTCATTAAAGTCTAACTATTTAAATAATTATTTAGCTGTTTAGTTAGCTAAATAATTGTTTTTATTTATTTTATAGTATGTATCTTAATTATTTACTCCCTAGTCCCTAGTATGTATCATTTTATATTTATAGTATTTATGTAGAATATACATTAATACCTATATAGTAGGTATGTATTTAGACTAATCGGAATTTATCAATAATAGGTAATTGAATTAATATTAAGTAGGTAGAAATTAAGCGTATCTTAAAGTAATTTTTTAAAGCGGGTCATAAATAAACAATGTCTGTTTTTCAACAAATTTTTAAGTGGCCTTTAAAATTTAAAATTTATTTATCAGTCAGTACCTATATATATATAATTATAATTTACTAAAGGAATAGACATGACATGACTTGAGCCATAAGTGTAAATTGTTGATGTTTGGCTTTTTTATTATGAAGATAGAGTTTGCCGGCTAGTTAGATTAGTGCTAGTGCTAAAGCTAGAAAGCTTATTTTATTAATATTAACTTAACTTTAGGTATTTACATTTTTTGTTATAGAATTTTAATTTTAAGCCCTTAGAATTTTTATATTCGATTAGATCATTCTTTAAGCTTATATTTATACTATGGCCATACTGCTATTATTCTCTATGAATTAAGTTAAACTAGTTAGATAAGTTAGTACGTAATTTGTCTTTCGTATCATTCCGCAAAACACTTATTTTCTTCAAGAAATGAATACTCTAGGAAAGGGATACTGCTGGGTCTTGGGACACATGATTCTTTGAGACTGAAAAGGTAATAGGTGTTTTCATTCTTTACAAATAAAATAATTACCATAACATAACTCAACCAATAATTTATCTTTTATTTTATTACTTTATTCAATTAAATTCAATGAGCAATAATTTGATTTTAGGAGCGCTTGTTCTTGTAAACTACCTAATTATTTAAAATGAAGTCGGGGAAAAATCCACCAATTTGGCCATCTTCATCAGATAACAGCTCTTCAAGCGAATTTACTAACGCATCATCAGATCCCTCATCAAAGTCCGAAAAGAAACGTCCCTCCTCGCCTTCTTCAGTAGAGTCAGCAAAATCATCATTAAATTCTCCAGTAGGAAGCTCAATGAGTTCTATCGATTTTGGCAGTAGTGAAAGTGACTACCCAACTGATTCGTCTACAGATGTATTTGACGGCCGAAAATCAACGGATTTCATTACCAGAATGCTTCATAACATGAAAACAAGACCACCCAGAGAAGCAAAAAGAGCCAAAGATGATTTAGCCAGAAAATACTACAGTGATAAAATGAAAAAAGAAGAGGAACTTCGGAATATTCGGCCAAGATATACATATCTCCCAGAAAATATCAAACTACCTATTTTTATACATTTGATTCTTCAGGTTGCAATAGCCTGGGAAATATTTATCTACTGTTTTACAATTATCAGTGTATTTTTGGTCACTTACTCTTCACTTTTCTCATTTTATACCCAATGGATTTGGGATACTATTTTGATCATTGACCTGATTTTCTTTTTTGACTGCTATATGCGAATAATGACAGGTAAGCAATTGAATCACTGCCCACTGCTATAATAATATATTTACCATTTTTTAATGCTTTTTTAACGCATGTATTTTTGTCTATTTTAGAACACTGGAGGGCTAGGACCAGATGCCAATGTCTCGTATTTTTCATTCCTTACACTTTCACACAAATAATTTGCGATCTGGTTTCACTTTTTCCACTGGAAAGGTTTTGGATTGTTGTTTCTGGAGCACACCATCTGGATGAAATCCAAAAAGTCGACTATTGTAGATTAAATCGAGTAATAAGATTGAGAAGAATATTCGTATTTTTAAGTAAGCGTTATTTTAATTTAAATAATCTAATCAATATAATTGCATGGAATGACTAAAAATAACTTGTTCATCTTTTTTATATTTCAGGAAGACTTGTAGCGGAAAGAAAGGCCCAAGAACAATTCATTTTTGTTGTAAAATTTACAACATTATATGTGTGCGTTATTCATTTTTTTGCTTGTTTTCTCTTTTTGATCACGGAAGTCGTAAGTTTTTAATACATACTTTTCCTCTGTCTGCCTGACATTTTCTCTAATTTAAACATTTTTCTTATCAATAGGCACCTATTGATTTCCTGCTCCACAGATATCTTGAAACTTTATCAACAACATGGCTTCGAGATATTCCAATTCTCAATAATTCTTTCGCTTACTATGCTTACTCATTAAGTTTCTCAACTTCGACTGTCACTACTGTTGGATATGGGGATTTAGTTCCTGAAAATGAAGGAGAAATGTTAGCATGTCTCATCGTTATGTTAATTGGAGCTATTCTATTATCTGGACAATTTTCTTCAACAATTACAAGCTTCTTAATCGAAGTCGATGGTGTGAGATTTGATCTATTTTTTCGGCTAGAAGGAATTCTTATTCACTTGGTACGTTTTACATATTTTTAAAGCTAATTTTTTGATGATTTGATATGATCTATAAATTACAGATATTAACCTTTGAATTTTAATAATAGAAAATGATTAGTGCCATTGATATCTTTTCTGCTAAAGTGGATCAATACTATCGCCTTTTGTGGTAAGAGAATGTTTCTTTTTTTACTGAATTTGTGCCCAATTACCTTGAATTCATTAAAATTTTTTTTTTTGTTATTTAGGAACTATCGAGAAGGTGTTCATCAAGTTCCTTTGTTCAAAATTCTTCCAAGATCAATGCAAGAAGATATCTACGTCGATATCTGTCAGGAAATGTTTCAAAAATCCGCTTTATTTCGTGGACTGGAACAATCTTTTTTAAGAGGAGTTGCTCAAGAAGTTGAAATTGTTTTATATAATCCCGATATGATTATTTGTGAACTTGGAATGTTTTCAAATGCTATGTATTTTTCTCAAAATTTTTTATTTTATGTATTTTTAATTTGTATAGTTTATTAGGTTTTACATTATACAAGGTGAGCTACGAGCTATGTCAAAAGATGGAAAAATTTCTGCAATCATTCGAGCTGGTAATTTATTTTTATTCATTGGCCATTGGCATTGGGTTATATTTTATCTTGATGTTTTTAGGAAATTCAATTGGAGAAGTTAATTTATTTTTTTCTTATCCATACACTATACAATTTGAAACGAAAACCTGTTGCCAACTAATCGTTTTAAAGAAAGACCGAATGATGAGACTGTTTCAAAGTTATCCCAAAAGTGTGGCTGTTATAAGATCAAGGCTTGTGGTAAGCATTTTATGCCTTATATAAATCTATCATTATCATTCAGGGTTCCGAAGTGATATTTATCACCAGTGATAAATAATGATAAATAATGATAAATAACGTTCTGATAAATAATCAAAAAAGTGATAAATGATAAATAATGATAAATAATCAAAAAAATCAATGAATTTTTACAAAATTTTGCTCTGTACAAGATTTTTTTCCTCTTTTTGAAATTAAACTTTAATTTTAAAATTAAAATGTCACAAAAAGTTGAATTTTAAGAGATTAAACTCAACTACCTATATTAGAATTAGCTTTTAAAATGCAATGTTAAATTAAAGCATAGAATAGAACAATTTTGATTATTTATCATTTATCATTATTTATCGGGTGCACTGCCAAATAATAAAAAAAAGTGCCATTTTTGGAACACTGTTATCATCATACCTTTTTTAGACTTTATATCTTGAAAATAATTTAAAATGTCTCATATCAAACTTTGTTTCATCATTCATCAAATAGAAAAGATTACGAAGACTTGGAAAATTTTATCGATTATGTGGAAATAAACCTTTGATGTGGGTTGAGCCAAGAAGATACTTATATGTAAAAGGTAGACGCGTTGATGCAGAATCTCCAGTAATTATAAGATGGTATTGTACCTACAACTACTTGTTATTAAATTTATATTACATAATAAATTTTGATTTTAATTTTCAATCGTGATTTAAATAGGGGAAATCAATTTAACCGAAAATGTCCAATAAATGTTTATGATATCGAAGACACTCATGTAATCATCGATTATGTTTGTTTAATTGACTCGGTTAAAAAGGTACATTTTAAAAAGTCAATTTATTTCAATTATTGAAAATGTATACCTTGTTTTAATTTAAATAGGATCATACAATACCATACATAACCTGTAAAATACCTCCAATATTTTTTGCTGAGAATTGGATTTTACTTTGGAACCTTACAATTATGATACTGGTATTGATTTTTGCTTTCACCGGCCCCTATTGTTTAGCATTCAGTCAATCATCCGAATGGGAAGAATATTTTTGCGAATTAACCGGCAATGCATATGTACAAGATGAAAAGTTTTCTAAATTCTATAAAAATTGCTAAACATTTTATATTTTAGGTTATGTATATTGTCAATGCTCTTTTTATCATAGATGTTTTTGTGGAAATCTGTACAGGTAAAATATCTATCTATTTATGTCCTGTAATTATTTAAACTTTATGAACTTTATTAATAATTAATTATTGAACCGCTTACAGCTACTTCTTGCTCAGGTATGAAATCAAAAAAAAATCAAATTAATTATGGCATTAATCATTTCTTTTTGGAAATTTAGGATTGTATTACAGATTTTTTGATGGGCTAAAAGTTAAATGTTATAGCTATTCATTGTGGATAGACATACTTGCAGCAATACCTTTCCACTTTTTGGCAGTTCAAAAAGAGCAAAAATTTTTCAATTATTTTCCTGTAACTCTGGCTTGTTTGAAACTTTATAAAGTAAGGAATTGCTTTTTGATCATTAATCATTAGTATTAGTAATATAGTACACTTACAAATTTTTATATCATTTTTTAATTTTTAGATCATTAGATATCTTCATTATCAAGAAAACATCAATCCGCAGAAAATTTTTCTCTACCGCTTCATTGAAACTATTTTTGTTCTACTTTACGGAATCCATTTTATTGCCTGTATTAATTTTATAACAACTTGCCCTATTAGGAATGATCAAAATACTACAGGAGAGTAAGTAATTAAATAAAATACCTTATATAAATAAGGTATGATAATCCTGTCTACATCCTTATCTTTATATCAATTTAAACAGTTTACAAATTGTTCAATGTGAGCGTAATATTTGGCTTTCCTCGTATTTTCAAGCAGCCACAAGAAAGGATAATGACTTGGATATAGATTTTCATGATGTAGAAAAGACAAGGTGGGTAGGGTACTATAATTCTCCTTTTCATTCTCTAATCTCAAATTATATGTATAACCTGTTTTTCAGGCCTGAACGTGTAAGTTATTCTTAAAGAAGAAAGATTCAGCAGATTGATTCAATTTTTCATTTTCCATTTTAACAGCTTAAAGATACCTTACCTTATCTACTTTCATTTTATTATGCTACCGCAACTCTTACAAGTAAAAAATAAAATAATAATAAATACTTAAACCAAGCCTTATTTTTATTATGCAATTTAATTGAATTAATCAACGCTTTTAAAAATAGGTGCTGGATTTGGAGATTTTTATCCACAAAGTAGTTTTGAGAAAATGTGGTCTGTCTTATTTCAATTAATTGGATTTTTTATCATCAATTATTACAATTCGGTAAATTCGTTTAATAAAATTAACTATATAGTTCGTTATATCTATGATTCAAACTTTTTAGGCTTTGACATCAGCTCTTTCTTGTACAATAAGGCCACAATTAGCACTTTTTCAAAGGATTTCGCAAGCTAAACAATTTATGATTCAGCATGAGTTATCTGATGGTCTTCAGCGAAGAGTTGTTGAACACTGTAAATTAATGGATGACCTACGAATGGTAACGATATCTTATATTCTTATACACATTCTACATTCATTGCATAGCTCAAATCCAAATCATATGTGTCTAATCTAGCAGTAGTACCCTACCCTACCTAATGTACCCGAATATATGTTACATTTTACGTAATCTAAACTAAAATCTAAAAAATTTTAGGGGATAACCCTTCCACATAACGTCAATCACCTTTTATACGATACACCAGCGTATTTAGAAGAGGATACCCTATTTTTAGAAGCATGGCAGATTCTTGAAGGTGTACCAATATTTACTGTAAGTGAGACTTTTTATGCATTATTAATTATTAAATTATTACTTTACTATACATCACTAACGTTAAAAACCCATAATATCATTTACTTTTCACTTTTTGCCGACTTTAGAAAACTGACCAGAAGCTAATTATTAACTTGGCAAGGAAAATGAAACGCTATATGGTTCCTCCAGGTAAAATACATTCTTATACTAGTTGATTACTGACTAGTAGATTATATATTATACTAAAAGCATTATTTCTAAATTTTAACTTTTTAGGTTGTTTCTTTCTTCAGAAAGGAGAAGTTCGAAGAGAAATGTATATAATTGGAAAGGGATGTGTACAAATATTAAAAACTGTCAAAAAAAGTCGAGCAATGTTAGAATCATCTGCATACTTTGGCCTAAGTTAGTTGGATACAGATTACTTTTATTTTAACATAACTTTAATAATTAATGCTCCCAATATTCTTTAGGAGATTTGCTTTTCGGGGAACCGAGTCCTTATTACGTGAAGACTTTATCTCATTGCATTTTATATTCAATTGATATTGCGAGTTATGAAAGCGTTTATGCCAATGAAAAAGATGTTGATTCAAGAAAACGATTAGTTGAAACTGAAACAGTAAGTATGAATAGCTAATGCAATGTCAATTTACATAACGATATAATCTATAGGTACTAGGTACCTATTTTTTCCTCATATAATATTTTGAGTTTGAGTTTGAGTTTATCTAATTCGAATTGTTTTATTTCTTAGGAAAGGATTAAACCAGTGATTGATGTCAAAATAAAATTGTATGCTGAAGAAATGTTTAAAACAAAATTAATGCATGGATCACATATTATATATTCCTGGAATCACTTTCCAACAAGGTTTGGTTTTGATTCACTTTCACCATTAATTTTCATTCGGTATTAATATTTTTTTACAGGAAAGATGAAATTCTTAAAGGTGTTACTTATCGAGAATATAGGAAATCATTCAATAAACTTGGAAAACTTAAATTTTTGTCGTAAGTACCATACCTAATACCTAGCTTATAAGTATTTTATTTCAATTTTAATGATATTCTTAATATATACTATGTATTTACTTAATTAGATTTTTATTTATGGCGAGAACTGTTAATCCACAAGGTGAGAACTTGTACTGTGCGTTAATTTTATGAATAGGTAGCTATTATTTATTAATTATAGTTTTATTAATATTTTA
>JAQIXA010003512.1:0-13871 GCA_034699045.1 Nanhermannia cf. coronata Gr-Ori-00579
GACAGACAGACGGACGGACGGACATGGCAAACGCTATAGCCCTTTTTCCCCATTTTCAATGGGTGCGGGCTAATAAAATCAAGTATGAGTATTAGATTTTTGACATTTGATATGTATGTCTTATTTCTGATTTAACAACCGTTCAGGTTGACCTAGAGGTCTGAAATTTGTATCTAAAGTAGATAAGATGACCCTGTTGAAATCTAGAAAAGGTCATTTCATATCAAACACAATAAATTGGTATAAAATCGCAAATTTTAGACCCAAAAACTCGCCAAAATTTCAAATAAATACAGAATATAATTTTATCAAATATAAATTATTGACTGTGAATTGACATTTAGAAATATTTTTCTAAATTAAATTTTTATGGCATTTTGCAAATCGTTTAAAAATGATTATGTTTAGATATTTATTATTTTGGGTTTTTGAACTTGATCTATTAACTCTAATTGACATTTATGACTATTGCTAAAAATAATTTTTAATAATTTTTCTTTCAAACTTTGTATCTTTACATGAACCCAATAGTTAATAGTTAATTGACATTTTACTCGTACTTAAAGGTCAAATACTTCATTTAATTAGCAAAAATTTGTAAAACTTTTTCATCAACTGAAAGTTTTTTTAATCATTTTCAGTATTAAAAAAGTAAAAGATTTGTTTTATAAAACAAATACGGGTAGATTAGGGACAGATTGCCAAGTTTTTATATTTTGGACAGTCTATTTTAGACTAAACTTTTGACTTGAAATTTATCTATCTATTTAGAGAGATGGTCAAGTTATCCTCAAACAAAGTACAACTTTTTCAGGTAAAAATAGGCTACAAAAACATGCCAAACTGTCCCTAATCAACCCCTAGACTACATATAAGCCTAGAAATAAGTATGCTATAATCGTATTTTTGTCTAAAATAAACAAGTAATCCTGAGAATGAGATAAAATCTTAATTGTTATTAATATTTTTATTATTATTTCAAAAGATTTAATATAAAATGGGATTTAAAGGAGAGTAGCAGTTGTAGGATTACAAGTAATCATGAAGGATTAAATTTTTATGAAATTTACATAAGACCGAAAGCATTTCTCATAAATTTTAATTGTAGAATTTTCATATTATATCTTATTATAGCTACTATGATTATCTTGTAAGTACCCTACATATTATTTAGATTTTAAAACAAAAATGTTTAAAATTTTTCTTAAAAAGTATCTATACTTAATATGTATTTGAATATTTCTCTACTTGTTAAGTACCCAGTACTAATCCCTTTGAGCAAAATGTTTAAGAAATAGGCCAAGTTCCAAAACCCTTTCTTTCTTTTTTTTTCCAGAAGAATTCCAGAATTTCTTTCCAGTTTTAGTACTAGTCTTTTTTGCTAGGCCACTTGGGAATCATCCAAAAAATCTCTCTCATATCCTCAAGTGCATTTAAATAAATTAAATTCCTACTCAAGATCCCTATTTCAAATGAATTTGCTGTTTAAATGATCGAAAAATATAAATAGCAGTCTCTTATATTATTTCAAAATCATCAATCTTTAAAGTAGGTCGGTCAATCTTTGAAAAATAATGTCAATTTTTAAGATTTTTTTGCAAAAATTTTTAGATTAAATATCCAAAAATTCTAGTACAAATAATATCTACTATTTATATACTGATATCCTATGTTCTATCGATCAGAAAAATTAGGTAATTTAAATTTTTTAAATGTTACGTTATGTATAGTCAAATTTTTGGCATCAAATATCCAAAATTTCAATATTTAAATACATTAGATTAGAGCCCTTAAAATTTTTAAAAAATTACATAAAATTTTGAAAAACACTAATAAGATCCAGAGCTTAAAAGAGTGTCCAAATCTTTTCATTTTGAGCTTGATTTTTGTCAAAATTTGTCCAAATGACAGATTTTTGATTATATGTCAAAATTTTCAAGTACTACAAGGTTCTACAGTGTCTCCTTATATTTTCAAAAATCCAAATTTTCAAAAAATATCAAAAAAAAAGTAGCCAAGCCTATCATGAAAATTGCACTAATTCTTGAAAAATTGAATTTTTGTACTAGAATTTCAAATTTTATACAGGAAGACTGATACAATAGTCTTTATAAAGATGCTGAAAATTATTTTTGCAAAATTTTTGATATTTTGAATTTGGCTTGTGTTCTTTCCCTATATAATCCTAAGTATAATATAGATACATATAATATAGAATAGTAAGGTACATTGAATTGATACGGATTTACACTACACTTGTACATTTAATATAGTCTTGAATAGTAATAAGTATAATATCTATTTATCGTTATAGTCGTAATAGAACAATGCTTTTCAAAAGCTAAGATCTGAAATAAGTACCCTACTACAAGTAACCTACTACCATATATTAATAATAGGGTAATGTAGGTAATATTATGTAAATTGCACAAAAAGGAAATGTTTATTTTATTATAGGTAATTCCCTTTGAAATTTCAAGGGCTCTTAAGTACATAAATATATATACAGGTACAATTATACCTACCTTACCTAGAGAGTAGGTACAAAAATTAATGTACTTACTTTTCAATCAACCTAAAATTCATTTTAATTCTCTAAATTTATTGGTTATTTTAACGCTTGGATTAAATTAATGACTGGCGCCTCAAAAAAGTTGCCAATTAAATTGATATCTACTTAGAATAATTAGACCAGTAAGTAATTAGTTAACCCATATTGAGAATTTAATTACATTACAATTTATAGCCTCAAGTCTTAAATAAATTAACATTAACATTAGATACATCATTTTGCTTTAAAAAAACACTTAAACTAGGATTTAATTAAATACTCTTTAGTTTTAATTACTTATGTGCCATTAAAATTTTGAATAATATCACATAAAAAACCAATTTCCCTGAGTGGGCCAAATGAATGTCATATTAGGTATTTCTGTCATTAATTTTTTGATTACCATTATCTTAAGTAAGTAAATCTAACTTTAGAATTTCCCACATTTAATCAATGGAAACACTTAAATGGGCCATTTACATTCTAAAGAGTGAAATTATTTTGAAATGACGCAACTAGACCCTATAATGGTCCTACATGCCTTCAAATCTACTTAAAATCCCGTTAAATATTTGTTGAGTTATCCATCAAAAATTATCAAAAATTATGACTTAGAATTAGTCGTAAAATTTTGCAAATAAAATCAAATTTCAAATTTAAGGAAAAGTTGAATAGTAAGTGCTCGCTTCGCTTGCACAATACTCGTAACTGTACTTTAGTTAAGATACATTTTGAAATAAACAAAAAACTTTTTTAATCTCATAATTTCTACTTTGTTGGTTAAAGTTAAACTGCCCACTTTGTACTATCTGTATGTATATGAGTCGAGTACTCGTAGTAGTATAAAAAGGCCAATTGAAAATTAATTCCCAATTACATACAATATGTATAAGTAAAAGTACTACTATTCTGTACTACTGTTAGAAACCTCGCAATAAAGTTAATTAAAATACTTGGAAAGAAAAATAACCTACCTACATAATATACTTAGAAACTTTATAAGAAAAACCGAGTCAAGACTTTAAGGCTATACTAGGGTGTCACGAAATTATTTAGATTGAAAGTAAAATTAATTGAAATTGAAATTTTGCATTTTTTAAGGTAGGGTACGCTTAGGTACTACCTATATTGTACTCATACAAGTACAAGTTTAGGTAAGTATACTAGATTAGTAGAACCCTACAGTGCAGTGCCAAATTGGAAATTTTGTAAAAATTTTGATTTTGAACCACTTTTCCGAATTTAATTTTTGGCAAAATTTTCAGTTTTTTTTAAAAATTTTTGAAATTTGATATTAAAATTTGCAAAAATTTTACGACTTAATCATAATTTTTGAACCTGGTTGAATTAAGGTATATAGTAGTTACTATATTGTTGGATATTTATCAAAATTCTGACAAATTATTTGAGAAATTTTAATTTATCTAGGTTTCTGAATCTAATCTCATTCTCTTATACTTGTAGGTAAATTACTTTAGAGATTTAAGGTTACAAATAGCCCTATTATCTCAAAATATGATCCTTAATCTATGATCTATGATCCTTAATGTATTCAAATGGATGAAAACTAGGATTTCAAATTAATTAAAAATAATTAATAATTTTTATTATAAAGTGCCTTTATTGGATGCTACAATAGAATATAGTATTATCAATATTAGAAAATATGAAAAATATTTCAATTTATTATGCTTTTTCATAGTTAAATAAAGTGATTTTCCAGAGGAATTTCATCGTCTAGACTCGTGTGACAATTGTGAACTTGACATTGACAGTTTGACCTGATAATTGCAAGCATTTAGTTCAAGGTTAGACTCTAGACCATATAGTAGTTAGGCTTTCAGATATGTAAATGAATAATTTATATGATAATTTTGATTGTAATCAAAATAAATGTACTTTTTATTCAGTTATAATTACCCTTTTGGAATATGAACAATTAAATCCACAAATTAAGACCAGATAAGAATGATACTTTAGATATACAGTCAAGTAGTACATAATATACTGTACATTACATGTAGTTGAATTATGAATAAATAAATGTATCTAAAATTTTGAGAAGCAGTAGAGTGACATTAAATATTAATAAACAAATGTCTGAAATTCTGAGACTTGAAATTTGAGTTTTATCATACCATCGAATGGCCTGAGCTTCAAATGGCAATTTCAAAATTAAAAGATCATTATCCCCGATACTACACAAGACTACAATATTTAAAACTTGAAACTGATTATTTATTGATATATACTTACCTAATACTATAGGACTAATCTATACAAGGTCGTGTTTAAAAATCAATCAATTTTTGTATATTTTAGCTAATTTGATCCGAGAATTTTGAAAACTTTTTTTTGTTTGAAAATAATTTGAGTCTGAAATTTAATCTCAAGCTTTGAATTACTGAATACAGATTATGTAAATTCCAATTTAAATTAAAGTTTATTTAGGTAAATTGAAGTCTAAAAATTGTAAAAAAACGCTCTTTTATTACTGTAGGTAATCTATCTTGAATAAATAGTAAAATGTACAGAATATTTACTTATCTACCTACATTTTTATTGGGTTTTTTTGAATTTGAGATATTTGATCATGATCAAGAATTGAGAATTGAAAATTGAGACTCGAAAATACGGGTATGTATTATGCATGTAAAGAGCCCATATAAACTGCAATTTCTACTGTATGATTATCGGCAAATACTTATTCTTAAGATATTATAATATAATTCAGTATGTTCTGATCAAAGCAAACATGATTTCATTCCATTTGGAAAAAAAAAGTAATTTTAAGCAAAAAAAATTATTTAATATGTTAGCAGGGGTCGCAAAAAGTCCTTTAAGTATATTTTTTAAATTAAAAATTTGAAAGTATTTTAGGATTTCTGAACTTAAAAAAACTAATTTTAAAATATTTTGAAAGAAAGTATTTTGTGAAATCTAGGATTTAAAATCTAGATATCATGTGTTTAAAACGTTAAAATTAGTCAATTGTTAAAATACAGATATATAATTCAACGTTGAATAAGTAATTTTTTAGTCTCTTAATTTTCAAAATGCCTACATAATCTTTCTAAAAATTTTGACCACTATAGTTTAGAGTTAACCTTTCAAGCCGGATCCTTTGAGGATACAAATTACAGATAAATCAATTTTAGTCAAAGATCTGGCTAAAATGAAGATTTCAAATTTCAAATTTCAAATATACCGATAGTGTTATATTCATTTTTATTGACCAATTTCAAATTATTTATTTCAAAATACTACCAGAAATCAAAATTATTTACTAAATACGCCTATTTATACTGGGTATTTTATTTTAGTATCATAATTTTGAATATTTTAGACAATTTGAACATGGCCATTTCGAGCATTTTATCCATGTGACTGGATGAAATCAATTTCAGCCAACTCTGTCCAATATATAGATATATAGTATAAACTTAGTAAGAAAAAAAAGATGATTAAGTGATAACAAAGCATATTTTTGTGAACCCTATGAGTTGAAGCCGATAACCGAAGACCTGTAATACTCATTTTTTAGTATTCAAAAGATTTTTTACTCTACTTACTTCATAGACTGAAGACTCTAGACAGAAATTTAGTAAAAAAAGAGTAAGTATCCAGTACTTACTATATGGAATAAGGGCCAAAAAGTAAAAAAAAAAAAAAAAGGAAGAAAAAAAGTTGAAAAGTTGAAAAGTGTGGATCTGGGGTATACCATGGTTTGGTTTGTAAAGTACTGTATTCTGTATGTACATGTAGTGTACTATGGGTCAGAGAAGTGGCTAGGAATTGGAATAGGAAGGGTTTCTCCGATCCGAATTTTTGGAGGTTTGCGTCACGCCCGCGTCACACTCGAAATAAAATAAAAACCCGCCGAATAATACTAATATGCCTTACTTGTATGCACTGGTACATGGTACTTATTATTGACTGGTATACTTAAGTGTATGGCACCCATACACTATGGACTCTATGGCATGGCATGGCCACGATCAAATGGAACTTATAAATATTATAAGGACAACTTCTTACCAGGCCAAAAATACGGTTAGAATGGAAAATATGGACTGTAATGATAGAGCAATCGAATCTATTCATCTCGATAAATAACTTGAGAATTCAATGGACTTTTTTCCCCTTTTTTTACAAATGGGTCGGAGAAAACATGAGGTCGTCACACACGTGTATCAAATCGTCAACTGTTATAATCTAACAATAAAATGACCCGCAAATCTTCAAAATACGAAATAAGTGAAAGGTTTTTGAAATTTGGACACTACAGAGTAAACGAGACGAGTTAATAATATTTTATTATCATATTTTGCATAGTACTTTTAAATACTGCTACTACATATATTCGTAGGCTGGGGTAGATAAAAGGATACTTTAGAAACATTTATGACACCCTGTTATTGTATGTTTTCGAATATTTGACCTGAAATTTTATATCTACCTATATCTATAGATAGCTAAGAATTCTCGAAAAAACCAAACATCATTCAGAGGTCAAATTTTTAAAAATTTTATCGATTTTAATGACATTTGGGATTTTTTGGATTTTTGAGAAACTGGGGTTTGAAAAGTATTTCTATTCTGATTGTGGTTTTTTTTTGAAAAATTGTCATGTGTGACCGGTTTCCAATTTCTAAATGCATAGTAGGTACTAGTACTTATTACATAAAAGTATATATAGTATGTACTATGTTATGTAATGAAAAAAATAGAAAAATATTTCAAGACAGAATTACACATATGTACAAGAACATATCTGTATATGTTGGAGATCAGAAAAGATCAACTTTTTTTCTTATAAAAACACTTGAAGGAAGTCAAACGTACCAGGCATGTTTTGACAATATACGAGTAATAAGGCTCAAATTTGAGTTGTCAAAGGTCAAAATACGGCCACTTTTTTTCAAAAATCATGTCCTGAAACATACAACAATGTATGTACTATGAATGTAATCAAACGAATTTCAATTAAAATTATTTTTTTTTCTTTTCAAAATCCAAAGTTGCAAAAAAAAAGTTGCAATCAAAACTTCTTTTTTTAAGTATCTTACCTACCTTAATTTTGTAAAACTTGGCTCATAATCGCTATATAAAGCCAATTTTAAGATGATTTTTCAAGATCTTGTTATCTGAGAAGATAAATTTAGATTTGAAATATATTTCCTAACCTAATTTCAGAATTGTTATTAAATTTTATACTATCCAAGCATCTTACATAATGTAAAAGGCTAAAATTGAAAAGACATTTAAGTCAGAAGGCAAAAGGCAAGTGAGAAAAGTAAATCTAATTTTGATTAGATATGGATTTCCTTTACTTTCAAGGGTAAAATTATAAAAAATGCATTTGAATCGAAAAATCTCAAATTTTTTATAGTTCGTGTCCATAAAGCCATTTAAAATATGATAATAATTTTGATTAAAAAAGACTTTAAAAATCCTAGCTTTCTATGATCGTTATAAAGTTATAGCCTCAAGATTTACGAGATTTTGCTCTTTATGACAGATTGGATTTCTTGTTAATTTCAATTGATTGATACGAGTACATAAAAAAAATTTTAATCTAAAAATCCCTCAATTTTCATAAAAATTTGCTGTAATTTTGTAGTTTATGTGTAAAAATGGAGCTTTTTAGATGATTCAAACGACTTTTACAGAATAAATTTAAGGTTAAGTATCAGGATTTTATGTTTAAAGAAAATTTTGAGATTGCTGGCTAGAAGTATGCGGTTAAATCTAATTTAATTTCTAAACTTGAGCTCAAAACTCAAAAGTTATGGCTGATTAAAATGCCCCTTTTTTTGGATTTAATTGCACCTATAAAACTGGAATTTACACTGAAAATCCTTTATATTGATTTACACTTAAAGCCTAAGCTTATAAAACTTTTTTAAACTTCCCTCTTTTATCTGGTTAGTTTAACTAAAATCTGAGCTAATCTACACCTTAAACACAAGACAATTGCAAAAAAAATTTGCAAAAATGAACCAAAATGGGTTAGTTTGCGAAATTTTAGTTAGAAATACCCAATTACTCGTAGATGACATCTCAATTTGAATTTTAGATCCTAAATTTTTGCCAAATATTAAAAAATCTAAGATTTCAAAACTGTAAGTTGACTTTTAATACCAGTAAAAATATAAATATAAATATAGTCAATTTTCTCTGAACAAGTCACATTTATTGGAAAAATTTGAGGATTTTGACAGATTTTTGCTAATTATTTCACCAGAAATCTATTAGGATATACACTATGCATTGAAATTTAGGAAATTAATTAATTTTTGGGATAAACAAATACCTAACTAGTGTATGTATGTATATACAATGTGACAAAACCAAATATTAAATTTTTGATTGCAAAATTTTGCAAAATTACAAATTTGAAAAAGTTTTCATTTCTGATGAATTTATGAAATGAATTCCTGGTGATTCTCAAGGTCTGATGGCATTTCATGAATTTCATCAAAATTTGCAAAATACTCCGTATTTACAAGATAAATTACTCTTTAATAAACCAAAAGAATATTAAACAAAATTAATTTTAAGAAATCCAAATTACTTTAGTTTTACTTTAAACAAGTAATTGCAATTTACTAGAAAATCCAAGAAAAATTTCTTAATTTAGACATGTACATACTACTAGTATTTGCAATACCTTGAAACATTCAAAATCCACAAAATTTCATTCGAATTTCAAATCTAGGAAATTAATCATAATTTCGAGTTTCTAGCTAAATGTCAAGTTCTAAAATGTCTAAAAATCGCTGAAATATGATAAAATTCTTAAAATTTCCTAAAAATTTAGATAAAAAGATATATAAAAATGACAAAAATGGCCATTTTTTGGATTTTTAAAAAGATTTTTGAAGAATTTTGAACACTTTTAGGAAAAAAATTTACAAAATTTAATTTTTTTCTTGTTTTTTCATTCAAAAATGATCCAAGTTTCGACCTATATTTTGGATATAATTTTTTATTTTGAAGTAAATTTTTAGGATCGATCGAAAATTTTGAGGCTGATATTTTTTGATATTTTTTGTATGGATAAAGTGTCAGTCGCAGATGTCTTAAATAGACATTTATTTAGCAATATTTAGGCCTAATACTAATTTTAGTTTTTAAATTAAAATCTAAAGCTAAACATTTTGTGCACAAATTATGATTTGAAATTTGAAATTTGAAAAGAAAAGGTCTAGACAGAAGTGTATTTATTTTGCAATCTATCTACCTATCTACCTATTTACCTTACTCAAATTTTTTTCTTGAGGAAAGTTTCAAAGTATTATTATTAATTCTTATTTAAACTCAAATTTAAATTAAAAAAATTTCTTATCCAACGATTCTAATATACAGTAGTACTAGTATAGTAGATTCATAGTAAATCTGGCTAATCTGTTTGAGATTTCTTTCTGCGAAAAATAAACCTATTTTTACCATCCAATTTGAATTTTTTATAAAATTTTATAAAGAACTAGTACTAGTACTAGTAGGGAATCTTGCGAATATTTGCATTTCAATTTGCATATTTGTATCTACTTTCAGTAGGACTTGTATTTGTATCTAAGTATATAGGTATATTTTGTAAGTAAATATGAGCCATTTTATTTTATTTTTTGGAGCAGATGGAAATCCAAAATTTGAAATTTGAAATCCATATCAATATACCTACTTATAGTACATAGCATATGAATAGTACCCTACCTAATACCTACAAGAAATAAAGTGGATTTAGACCTTAGTAAATAGGTACACAATAATATCTTGTCACAAATTTTTTTTAAATCCTTTAAAAAGTAGAGTTACTCACAGAATCCCAAACTTTTGATCTTTTTTTGCTAAAAAACTGAAATTTCCGGGAATTAAATCAAATTTTATAAAATTTCAAGCAATTTTTTAGGAGAAATTTAAAGAAAATTTTGAAAAAATTGTCAAAACTTGTGTTTTTTCTCAACTAAAAGTCAAAATTGTAGGAAATTTGCTCGAAATAATTGGGTAATTTTAGGTTTTAATTTTGAAAAACCCTGTATAGATATGGAAGGTAATGTGAAATTTGCATTCGAGGCTAGTACCTACATTTCTCATGAATATTTTGAATATTTTTTCTACACCAAAATTCAAAATATCTACCTTATATAATATTACCTACTTGTATTACTACTTACAAGGTAGCTTAATACAACAAAATATGCGACAACAAAACTCATTATTACCTCCAAGAACAATGTGATATAAAACATCTACCTTACGAGTATTCTCTTTGCCTGTTGACTCAAAAATTGACTCAAAATCTGCAAAAATGTCTCAAAAACTCCAAAAAATATGGTATAAAACATATATGAAACGGTCAAAGAGTAAAAAAGTTTAGAAAAACCATATTTTGGCTTTATAAACCAGCAAAAATAATCTCCATTTTTCCTTAAATAGTCTAAAAATTATGAAGTTTTTCGACAATTATTGCTTTTTTTGCAAAGCCTTGTTGTACTTATTTACTATTCTTTAATTTATTTTGAAATTTAGACCATATTTTTCTAGTTTTTGAGACATTTTTTTGCAAAAATGGTATTCGACCCTTTTATTAAGAGATATGTTATTTAAAGCAATTTTTCTAAATTTTTAAAAAATTTTCTTCAAAATCGAGCTTTGAGTTTGTAATACAAGCAAATTTGATATTTTTTCTCAAAAACTGAGAATTTTCCTTGGGTTTCAAGCCATTATTTGTGCTTTTTTGAGTCTTATATTACAATCAGTAGGACTGCAAATTAGATATGAAATATCTGCTGTATAATGTAAGTCACTATATAATACATATTATATTAGTAAGGCATTTTACACAATGACTTACATTACAAATTACAATACATTAGCTACCAGGGTTCAAATTTAATACAAAATGGCTCATCTAAAATACTAAAATAACTAAACTTTAAATAAATATAGTTAAAAAAAGGCTTTTTTGAAATATAATATGGTCTCAAATAACTCACTTACTATGCACAATTGCAAGCCAGAGTATTTTCTTAACTAAAATTTGCAGGCTTTTGTGATTTATCTCAATTCCATCGATTTAATTCAACTAAAAATATTTTTACAATTTACAATCCCTACTAATTATCCATATATATACTTTTCAAAATTTCTAAAAATACCATTAGATATGTAATTCATACATAAACTTTTTAAGATTTATTTTTTTACAAATTTTAGATTAGGTTTTGTCAATTTTTCGAAAAAAAAGTGTCAAAATGTTAGAAATTTTAGATTTTAAAGCGAGTTTTTTGATCTTTTGAGATTTTGATTTGAATTAGATTATATTTAGGTTTGTATGAATATATACCTAAGGATATTTATCATTTTTACTTTACTAGAGCTAGAGTTTTTGCCTACAAAACAAGAACTAATTATTTCATACTCTAATAAATTATCATTATAATTCTACCTAATTATGTCTTTATGATTATATAAATAAGTATAAATTCAAAAAGACCAAGAACTAGTACTGGTAGATATAATGCTTCTGGTTCAGTAGCAAATATCTCTGGGGTTTTTGAGTTAAACATTGTTTTAGTTTTAGTATTTTTGGTATGACTCGCTGGACTAATTTGAATTCCAAAATATCACTATATGGACAGACTCACAAAGCTCGAAATTTTCTCACGAAATCATTTTAGCCTCATTTATTCAAATAATTCAGCTATGAAAAATCATACTTGGGATGCTTTTTCTCAATTTATCACAATTTCTTGTAAACTACAGATCTACATGTAGAAATCTTGCAAAATTTTCAAATTTTTATAATTTTTAATATAATTCAAGTATCTTTAATCTTTACCATGTACATTTATAGCACTATAAGCTTGATTCTTGATCAATTCTTTCAAAATTTTCAATTTGAAATCCTAAATTTTGTCCATTTTACAGAAAATACATAGAAATTTTCGAGTATTCGCAACTTCAAATTTTTAACTCTATAATTTGTAGGGGGTGTCAGTGTAGTTTGATATCATAAAGGCCGATATTTTCTTAAAATTAAGATTTTTATATGAAAAACTAAGGTTTTTAAAGACCGTGGTAAAGGTCCTAGATCCTTGAAACCTAGTCTCAACTGACTTTAAGTCTATATGTCTAAAAAAGCTTAATATTTTGTCCAATTTTAGATAGAAAATGCAATTTGAAAGAAAATATTTTTTTGAAATTTTTCAATTTTTTGGCCAAAATTTGATGATTTACACGAGCTAAAACTCAAGTTTCAGGTAAGTTTTCTATAAAAGTAGTTGCAAATTGAGGATCTGAGTATATAAGTATAAGTAAGTTGTGATGGAATGCAAATATTTATTATGATAATGAGTTCGCATGCCAAAAATGTTATTTACTTTGACGACTCTGAATTAATTTTGTCATTTGAAATTCCCATTCAGATCCATACACTATTCAGTTAGTAGAATAGGTAAGTACATACTCTAAAGGAAATTATTTTGTCTCTTTTATTTTTATTTTTATTTTTTTGGAACGAGCGAACCTTACATTCATTCATGATCTTTGACCTCTATATCTACTCGATTCTATTATCCATTTCTACAGTATATTATCTACTTAATACATAAGTACTTATACGAGTATGTATGTACTATTTAGAGTAGGTAATAATCGTATTTATTTTCCTTGGAATTCGGATCAATAAGGAATTTTTCCCAAAATTCTCCTCTGCTGGAAAACTGGATAGAATTTAATTATAATTAGAAATATTCAATTACGACGAGTAAGTACCTACCTTCAATACATATATACCTGCAAACAAGAAGTAAAGGACATTTCCTGCAAAATATTTTAACTTTTGATGCAAAAATATCAAGATTTTAGTTTTAAAAACTCGGTTTTTACGGGAAAAACTCCGGTTTTTAAAATTCAAGACTTTTCTTGGAAATTTCTAGATTTCAAAATTTCAAAACCCTGGTATTTTTAGTACTAGATCTTGCTAAATGTGCAAAAAAAGTTTGCAAACCTCTCTTGATAAGACACCTTTTGTACTAGGCCACATGCCAAAATCAAGATACTAGAGAGAAGGCTTTTTAGAATAGGATTTTGATTTTAATTGAATTGATTTTTTGACTTAAATTTCAATTTATTTCAATATTTGAACAATTTCTGATTCAAGGATACTCTTACTTGTTGTACTTTTTATAAATATTCTGTATTTTGGGTCTAGTGAAATTATACAAAATAATTAATTTATTGTTTATTTTATCATCCATTAATAAAAATGAAAGAATTCCATCATTTATTTGGATTTTGCGTATTTTTCATC
>JAQIXA010003513.1:0-13867 GCA_034699045.1 Nanhermannia cf. coronata Gr-Ori-00579
GACTACCACCAGAGGTCATCTAAGGTCCTAGGGGGTCCATAATAGGTCTTATCTCAAATGTTACAAAGAGATTTATAAATATAGATGGTATAGTTTATTTTTAAGAGTTTGTGTTTTATTAAATGGAAATTATGGAAAATATGTGAAAATATGTTTTTTGTAAGTGTTATTAAGTGGAAGGAATTGGAAAAAGGCACTTATATCCATAAATAACTATAACATGATGATACATTAGATGATTAAAAAATAAATTTTGTCTTTGATTTTTTTCAAAATTTAATTAAATTGCGTCTAAAGTGGTAAAATTGACAAAAACTGTACCTACAAGCTCTAGTTTTTTTTGTTTATCAATAAAATTACTTAATTCTTTTTTTAATAGTGACCTAGAAGGTTGCTACGTGGGTCCATAAGTTTGGGGTCCATGCAATGCCTGGTACCCACATGGCAGCACTTTGAAAATTTCAATTAAAAAAAATCTAACTCGGGCATTTGTGAACCAATTTTTAAAATTTTTGAAGTTTTGACACACAGTTTTGAAATATGTATGTCTCGATAAAATTGTCTTTAGATAGATAAATGATTTTTTTTATGAAAATTATCAGATATTACCTAATACAGATTAGTTGTTATTTTATTATCGAAACATAATTATTACATATTACATATTTATATTTTTTGATATCTAATTTTAGAAATAACCACAATGTGAAAAGGTTTTGTGTCGGTGATCTAAATAGGCAAAATTATGCTGATCAACGAAAAGATGGGCCACGACGAGGTGGATTTATATGCTCAGAAATTGAGGTAGTACACAACGCACTCAAAAGTATCATCCTTGATACCCAATGTCACAATCATCGGCAAAGTCAGTTAAAATAATATAAATCAATACTTGTTAATTATATACTAGATAATTATATTTTATTATGACAATTTAATCTAACATTTTTTAGCAAATTTTTTGTAATGATTTCCAAATAAATCATATAAAAAAGTGTGCATTTGTTATTAATTTTTAAGCATTTTTGGCTATTTAACATTTTTTTTATTTTACAGAATAAAAATTGAAAATAACAATATTTTTGAAAAAAGATATTATAACTATAACTATAATATTACACTATAACCCAAGTCGCAAAATCTTATGGCTAGCTTTTGGCCCAAATTTGGTTAGCAAAATTGGGCGGATACTGGGAGTGACGCGTGACCCTGGCTTGGCCCGAATTTTGGCAGTGGCCCAAGTATGGGCCAGAGTAATTCCAAGTCATGACCATAACTAAGCCTAGCTATTACCAATATACTGTCAATTGTGGCCCAAGTCTTTACCATTATGCCTAAATAAAATAATATATATAGTAGTCCAAATCTAAACATTCTGACTTTTCGATTTTGGGGTGAAGTGGACTATACAAATACAATATAGTGCCATAGCGGCAATTCAAAAAGTCAGAATGTTTAGATTTGGACTACTATAAATTCTCAATTCTAAATTCTAATGAATCATGTATTTAATTAAATTACTAACACTAAATTAGACATGCACATTCACATGCATGCCATGAGCCATGCATCACAACGGTAACATCGGATCTGATCTACATCGGATCTGATAAACACGGTTCTAATTAATAAACATTTACTAATTCTGTAATTACAAATCTTACATAAAAAACAGTTATTATTTCTATTTCTTCATACCTTACCTTTTGTGTACTACGTATTTATAGATTAAGAGTTAGGTCAGCTTATAGGTGGTCACAGGCACAGGAGGTCAGTGACAGGTCAAACGATTGTTGCTTATTTTATTGTTATTGTTGCATGCTTGAGCTGCTGCTGGCTGCTGGAATTGGAAATTATTTAAATTATTTTATTTAATAATTTTATTTATTTTTTTTAAAAATCATTTTATTTTCAAAATTTACCATTGCGCCTTTATTATAACAAAATAAAAATCTAGTGAGAGCTAAAAAGTTAAAAAGTAGGGCTATATTGAGACAAAGTTTTTTTGGTTTTTGCATTTTGCGAATCCTTGTCACAGCTCACACAAGGTCACAGGTTCAGGTGTAAAAAGGTAAGGTAATTAGTAATTATGTAGGTACTTAAACTTGTCATTTGTTAGTTAAGTGTATTAATTTTTAATTATAAAATAAGTATTGTGTAGACTTGTAAACTTATCTATTATTATATCAATACATATACTCTGTACTCTGTACATATCATGAATATCATGATTAGGTATGTATAGTCAGTATGACATGGTCATGGACTAGACTGTTTATTTAGATTTATAAATATTTTTTTATTATAGATATTTTAAGATTTTTTGAGACAATTTACATAATGATAAAGCTCAAAAACACATTTGGATTTTTGGATTTGGGTATTCATTGTGTAACCTAATGTGTAATGTTATATATAGTCATTAAATTTAGAAATTAGGTAGAATTACCTAATTGGTAATCTAATGTTCTTTTAAGTTACTGAGCATTGCAAAAATTCAAATTACATAATAGAATATCGTATTAGATTAGAAATATCAAAATAAAATCTGAATGTTGAATATGAATGATATATGTATATGTATATAGGTTACAAATTCTAGAAATTCTATGCTTATGTAAGTATTTTTGATTTTATTTCAATTAAAACAATTAAAGAAAAGTTTAGTTAATTAGGCTAGGTAGATAATACAGGCAAACAGTTAATTATAAAAATATCGTAAAAAAACAGCTTTTATTCTGTAATATATAGTTGATCTATAGACCTTTGAATTTAATTTGAATAATAATAGGACAATAAAAATTCTTATTCTCTATTCTAATTTATCGTAGTTATCTAAATATGTAATATGCTTAAAATTGTAAGTTTTAATTCAAACTAGTCGATAAAAATTTAATTAACATTACATGTATACTGATGTAACTATGCACATTATATTATTATAAGGAATTCATACCTATGACATATCTTATACACTAAACAAAGTACCTATTTTTAAATTTGCTTAAAAGTTGAATTTTTCAATTTTCAAGTCAAATAAGTAAAAATAGCATATTGAACATTGGTTAATTTTAGTTTAAGAATTATTTTTTGTTTATAATACAGCATGCATGAATCTGTAGGTAAAGAAAAAAAATATTTCATTAAATAAGTCTTTCAAAAAGTTGAAAAAGTAGATAAAGTACGAACCATTCCAGGAAACCAGAAGCAAAGAGTTAAAATGCAATTTAGAAAAAACTGGCCGGTACAACCCTGGAAAATATTTAGAAATAAAAAATTTTGCAAAAATTTTCAAAAATTTTGATTGTACCTGATCAATATGTACTCCAAGGGGTGGAATCAAAAAGGAACAAATTGTAGCACACAAACCCATTTTTCAAATATTAAATTTTTTCCAAATTAAGTCGTATAGTTAATTTAAACAGTTATTAGTTATGTAAATTGTAAATAAGTATTGATAATTGCTATATTTTATTCTGGAAAAATTAAGTAGGTCCTTGTTATACAAAGGTAGAGCCTTGAGCTAATGAGTGTATTTCGTAAAAATACGATGACTAAATATGACATATATAGGTAGGTACATGATGATAATATTAATGTAATTTGCATTATAAATAGGATAAAAAAGTGTGCGATGTGTAATGCAATAAATCATCGTGACTTTACATTAAATAACATTGGGTAGGTAAAAAATATGTATCATATTTTGCATTTTAGGAAATGAATACTTAAATATAAAGTAGGTCCTTATATTATTTTACATAATACATATAAATTATATCAGTATTATAGGTAGTTAATGTAAAATACTTTATAATATGTATCATACCTTGAAAATGTAATAAAAATGTTAATCTTATCCTTATCATCTGTGGTTTCCTATTATGTATTTACCGACTTTAAATACTTTTTATCTTGTCAGTAAGCATTCAGCATTTTTAAAGGATTATTAATTACTTGTTAAACTTGTAGGGTTCCTGTTCCTGCACCCTAGTCATACTGGAAAATTTTGTCAAATCAAATCAAATCTTTCCTCTTTTGATTACAAATTTTATGACTAAATACATATTATGTATATATGAGCCAAAACAATGCTTATTGTTATTTGTTAACCATAAAGCTGTGCAAATATGCATAGGTATGTATATTTAGGTATATAATATATAATATGTAATATGTAGGTAATTGTAATTGTAATTGTAATTAATTAGAATCTGTAAATTCCAGGAGGTTTGTCCCAAAATGGTTATATATTTTAGAAATCAGTATGTTGGTTATGGTTTGGGTATATTAAGTATGTGCTATATTATGGTTAAATGTACTAATACATATTTTTGTCTCGGGTTCAAAAATAGTAAATTTTTATAAAATCTCAAAAATTTTGAGATTTTTGATTTTGATTTCCATTGAATCCAGATTTAGGTCAAAGAAAAGAAAAGAAAAGAAAAGTGAAATTTAATTTGGTAAAATTATAATTGAAATTAATCTGCAAATTTATATTCAAATTTTTCAAAATTTGAAACCACTCCTCCACTCGACTCGTATAAATATTGTATTGTAGGTTTTCCTAAGTCATTAGTAGGCAATGAGTTCTAGTTCGAGTGTCCATAGGTCATAAGTACCCTACCAAAACGCTATTTTACACGTTTCGAATAAAATGAACCTTATACTAGGTATCTAAGTGACTAGTGATAAGTGATTAAGTATTCTGTAGTGCTTACTATTTGTACGAGTAAATACCTATACCCTACTTATCAGCTATACCTACCTAAATATTTTGATCATGAATTGAGAAAAAAATTGATTTTAATTTTCGGTACTCGTACTCGTATGTATGTACCTACTTATGAATTATAGGATAAATTTGATTTAAAGTCTTGTTTTATTAAAAATATAAAATTGTGCTTGTTTTCTTAAATAGTAAGTTAGGTAATATAAAAATTAGAATTTAAAATAGAATGAGATCAACATTTATGAATAAATTTAAGCGCCTGCAGCTGGAGGTGTTTGAATTTTTGGGACTTTTCTTTCAAATTTATCATAGTCTTCAGTATAAACGGATATTCTGAACCTCATGAATGGCTCCTCATTTACACGGTTTAATTGGCTGCTTGTTTCATTCTGTAAAAATGTAAAAAATTATTAAAATTTTTCCTAAAATGAAAATTTCAAAATTTGCTTACAATCCACATTGAGATTTCGTTTGGGCTTTGAGATTTGACATTTCGGGTTAAAAATTTGTCAGATGTTTGAAGGTAAGTTGTAGAATTTTGTTGGAAAATTTGCTCAGTTGAATATCGATTCATTTTTGATGGTTTTTGAAAGTAACTATCTTTTTTTATGAGAAATTTACTTTTAAAAATGCTTTGATTGATTTGGATTCTGGATTGAATAAAATCAGCTATTTATATATTCTACCATTATCTATAATTTACAATTGCTTTTAGATTATTTTAAATGTTGATACAAATTTTCATTTGGGGAAAACCAAAGTTATAATTAGAAAAAATATCTATAACATGAACTTACCCAATATGTAATTTAATTGGAAATCAATTTCTTTATTATCATTTATCATGAACCTAGATTAATTGGTCTGAAATCGAAATCATTATTGTTTTTAAAATGATTGATTTTTTGCACATTGATATCATGTTTAATTAGCATTATATTCATAATGAAACTAGTAGATAGTGATTTATTAATTGGAAAAACCTTCAATTAGAGAATGTATTTAAATGTTTGTAATTTGCATTGTGTTTTAAAATTGATAAGAAATGTAATTCCCAGAATTTTTACGACATCTGTTCTGGGATATCTTTAAATTTGTCAAAAAATGACTATATTGGTATCCTATATTATAATATAATCCTATACATAATATCAATAAATTATTGTATCGAATCATCCACATTCTTGTTATTTTAGATGCGTTAATACTGCATAATATTTACTAGTAGTACAAGTTATATAATTAAAAGTTTAATTGATCACTTACACAATTAGGATTCGATATGATTTAGATCTGTGATTTCAAAACTCAACAATGACTATTTATATTGATAAATAGTCATTCTTTCAGGAATTGAACGATTAAAATATGAGATATGATTTGATCTGAAATTTGAGAATATCTCAAGTACCTCTAGACTATAGGTATAGGTATAATAGATTAAGTATGTGATATCTAAGGAACCTAATATACTAACATTTTATAATTTATATGTACAAGTAAGTGGTAGGTAAAAGTTCGCAGCAGAAGAATTTTTTTTATGAAAATGTCATTTCTAGATTAAATGAAACATAAATATTGATATCTTGAGATGAGTTATTGAATTTGGAAATTAGACTAGGAATAATATTAGATATTTGATGAAGATTTATAAGGTTCTATTTGATATACAATACATATTTAATACTTGTATATTGTACACATTATAAATATGAGGTCTAAAATACTTGGAATTTACAATGTGAAAAGGACAAAAGTTAAATAAAAAGTTTAACGACTCATTCTTTTTAAATTTCAAATCTAAAATTTGATATTTTCAATTTCCGCATTTTTATTCTCGTTTGAGCATAGGGAAGCATATAGGATATTTTAAATTGACCACTTCATGGCATATAACTAGCTTATAATTAAACTATTCTCAAATTCTTCAAAATTTTACAAAATGATTCATCTGTATCACTGTTCTGTATCCACCTTTTCATTCAATTCCCTGGTCATCATTGGATTTATTGTTGAGAACAAAATAGTCCGATTAAATGGTATAATGTTTATTACAATATTGCAAAAGTAAGATAAAGAAGTGTAATCGAAAAACATAACCTATTGCCTATAGGTATATACAAAATTATTATACCTTGCATATTATAGAATTATTTTTAGATTTTAGATTTTAGGCAGATAAGAGTATTTTATTATATTTTTATATTTTATGGTAGTTGTGTTTTTGGTTTTCGAGTTAAAATGAGGTCTACCAATCTCAAAGATAAGCAATCCTGAATTCAGAAAAATGAAGAAATTGACTCAAAATATTTCAAATAATTTGAAAATTGAAAATATAACCTTTAATTTGGTTTATATTTCAAAACTTGAATGATAGTTGTCTGAATTTGACTTATTTAGAGCTTTTTACTAGTAAATATCTTGTATAAATTGTAAATTCTTATCATTTGGAATAATCTATTACTATTTAGTCATTATTATAAGTAAGAATAGTCTACATAAGTTACTTTTTACATACGAGTATATTGTTAGTAAGTATCAGCAGTAGTAGGGACATTTTTGGTTTATCCCTTAGAATTAGACTCAAACGCCCACAAAATTATATTTTGCTTTTTCCTAATTCCCAATTTAAATTATTAATTTTTAATTTTATAAATATATAAATACCTTACTTATATTAATATCGTATTACTCCATATTATTTAAACCAGGTAAAAGGCTTACTCATAATTAATGTACCTATCCTACTATTATTATTTATAAAATCAATAATCATTTTTTAACTATAAAATGTCTTGCAGAAAGTGAATGTCTCCTCCTAACCCCGACGGTCGCATTATGTACTTATATTTAGCTAAGGGTACTTAATAAGCATAATGGCCTACTGATGTATAATACTCATTATACTCTATAATATGTATTGGTAATTCTAATTCAATACTAAAATATCTTTACTTGAATAATTTCATAATAATAATATATAATCTTTGGTATTAGATTATTTATTATTGATTAATCAAAACCCTTTGTTTAAGATAGGTACTTATTTAAATTGAAATAAATTGATACCTACCTGTCAGTACTACTACCTGATACTGATATTGCCTATAAGTACCTAATACCTAGGTATGCTTATTCTTAAAGAGTTAGGTAAATAACTATGTAGGATCATGCTAGCTTAGGATAAACAATACTTAGGTATTTATATGTAAACAATACCTTTAAATAAATAATTTCAATAATTGTAAAATGTAATGTTAATTAAAAATTGTAGAATGTTCATAGATGCCATGATATTAGGTATATGTACCTAAGTATATTACTTATTATGTGTTTGTTTGTATCATATTAATTATAATTAATTTCTTAAATTGAATTGAATTGAATTCTTAAGTTCAGGAAATGTTTACATTTAAAGTTAAAATAAACGTTATTTTAAATATGCCGATATATATGTAGTTATACTTTAAGTTATAAATAAATAACACTTTTGTCATATAGGTATGCAGCATGCATAATAAATTTTTTTTTCTTATAGACTATATACCTTTTTTAATTTCAATGTACCAAATGCCCCTTTCAAAGATCAAAGTATAAATTATTACTCATACTCATAAATTCAAAGTTCAATATACTCGAATATTTCTTATATATCCGTAAAGTAGTTTCAAAAAAAGTTATAAAATTATAATTATAATTAAGTATACTTAAATACATTAGGTAATTACTGTATATTGTCCCTAGTATGTATGTACTAATATGTATTAAAAGCTAAATAAAATCCGTGGTGGTGTGAGTTAAAAGTAAATTTTAAACTATGGACCTGATAAGAGCCCAAGACTCAAGGCTAAGAGACCTAGATCAAATAAAAAGTAAAGTTTAAAGTAAAAGTCTACCTAAATCTATATTATATTATATTAGTCAGGTTTTCTATATAATATACTCTTATAGGTAGTGACTTTAATGTAATAATTACAATTTATACTTAAGTAAAAATTCATTCATTCACAAACTTATTTAATTGAGATAAGATACCGAAATCTCAAGTTGAAGGAAATCTCGAGTTTCAATCCAGGAAGCTCGATACGATACTATATATAGCATTTTTCATAAATAAGAAATATTTCTAAAAGTGCAAGACAAAATTATTAGACCGTAAATTGCAAATCTTGTAAAATGCACTATTTTACAATTTATGAAAATTTTAAAGATAAGAATGAATACAGGATACTTTATACATTGTTCTGATTGAAATCGTTTGCTAATGTAGGGTACCTATAAATGAGCAATATGCCAACCTCAATATCAAACAAATATTAGTCATCATAAGAGGTCATAAATATTTTAATTATGTATCTAAAAAAACGATAAAACACCCCAAAAAAACTATAAATTGTCCTCTAATATATTATTTTAAGTAATTTACTGGTAATTTTTCTAAATATTTTAGATTGTTAATTATATTTGTCATTCAATGTATTAAAAATATGGTAATTACATACTTAATCAATGGCAGGATCAGTATCCTGTAAAAGTTTGATTGAGATAATTACGAGTTAAATAATTAAAAGTTAATTAAGCTAGTTATTAAAGGTAATTAAATTTTATAAATTATATTTATAGAATTAGGTACTAAAGATTATATTTTTAATTAGCAAGAGATCGTCCCTTATTAGAATTTGCTTCATTTTTAAGCATTTTACCCGGTCTGTTTTTTTGCTAAAAAAGCTTAAATATATTTCCAATTTTCAGTACCTACTTATAGAATTTAGGTATAGAGAACTTTCACTATTGCTTGGGATATTTTTTACTGGCTTCTGGGTTAAAATTTCAACATTTAAATTTCTTCTATAGTATCTAAAGACCTATATAATAACTTGAAATTTTTAGTCAAAAAACTACAAAAAATTATAAAAAAGTTCTGAAAATTGCAAATTTTACATGAGATTTCAACTGATTTAGAAAAAATGATTCAAAATATGACCCTCATACCTTGTATTTAAATTTATAAGTAAATCATAATTAAAAATTTCAATTTTGCATTTACTTTGTAACCCTATATAACTCTATGTTAAACCATATTCATATTTTCATATTCTAAAAAAATTAAAGAAATGAATTTTGAAAAATGCATGGACTGAAACTTACTCAAAATTTTTTTTAATAGGTAGGGTACCTACTGATAAACAATGTATCAGATTTCAGATATAAAATCAGACTAAAAATACGAGTGAGATGTACACGACAGGAAACATTAATTACATTAAAAGCGAGCTTCAGAGATCCAGTAGGATTATATAATACAACTAAGTAATGTATGTCTGAGAATGAGATTTTTGATTGAAATTTATTACTTATCTACACATATGTTTCAGTTTCAAATCATAAGTTCAGTTTAGTTTTACTACCTACTAATGTATTAGGGTATATATTATTATTATAATTATAATAGCTGTACTACCTATCCTAGACCTAGTAGATTACCTTAAGTTTTGAAAAAGTGGTTTAAAACCAGAGTAAGTAAATATGTACAACGATTACTGGTCATTTTGTACCAGCAGTAGGTAGGTAGTAGATATATATACCCTAGTACATATCTATAAAAACCTTTTAAAAAGTAGCGTGTTTGACTCTTATAAGAAAACATAACCTGTTTTCGCAAAATTTGAAGTCTGCCCCTTTTTTTAATTTAAATAATATATTAGTACAGTAGAGTATAGTAAGGGTATAAGATTTATTTTTTCTTTAGGATTTAGAAGTAATATAGGTAGAAGATTATTTTTTCCTTTAGAAGAGATATCCAACTAGTCATTTTTTTAACTTTACATAATTCTTTTAATCTCTAAATTTGTTCACATTATTATACCCTACTTTGATCGATTATGGATCAAAATCAAAATCAGAAGAGAAAAGAACTTCTCTACGATGGATACTATTATGATGTGACCGAGTTTTCTAAAATACATCCTGGTGGGTCCATCATTAAATTTTACACCGAATTGGGAGAAGGTGACTTTACTTTATTATACTTTCATTATATCACCGGCTAGAATCATATTCATAATGTACATACCTAGTACCTATTAGTAGTAGGTATGTACTTATCAAAATTAGAAAATTAGAAAATTTTTAAATTTTTAAAAAGTGCTACTTTTGATTTTATAGATGGGACTCTACCGATTCAACAGTTCCACAAAAGATCCGAGAAAAAAGTTATGGCCATCATGAAAAGTCTCAAAAGAAGGGAGGCGAATATTGTTGGTTAGTTTTTTTTTTACATTTTACTGCTAAATTTTTGAGACAATAAAACTTTTGCTAAGGTCATAAGTATAAGTTAATTCATTATCAATCTCTATATATGTATGTAGGTACTCATAAAAATTGACTCTTGCTCTTGCTATATGACTTTGATGATTAACAGTCACGTTATAAAATGTCTTTTTTCAAGTTTATCTTATAAATATTACATAAGTAAGACAACTCAGTTTTAACCGACAAAATGTAAAATTTTGACTGAAATTCCTAAAATTTCTTTTCAGTTTAAGTTTAAGATGAGATTTTTTACAAAACCGTAAACTCGATTCATACCTATAATACCTATGTCAAAATTCTTAAATTTTGGGCCTTCAAGAGTAAAATAACTATACCTGTAATCTCGACAGCATAAATAGATTTTATAATAGCTAGATACCTATACTATCTACTCAATGTAAAATTTTTCAAAAAGATTTGAAAATCAGAATTTATCTCAAATCTAGACCTATAGGCTGTGAATCTGAAATTTATATTAGAATAGAACAAGTTTGAGAGATAAGTATAAATAGTCTTTTTTGAGTTGAGATTTGGCGCCAAATATATTGAACATTTCATCATAATCGTATGTCTCATTGCTCTAAAAATATAATTACAGTATATATGTAGTTTTATATTGATTAGATTATAATTAGATTATAATTCAAGATTAGTTTAATATCAGTAAGAATAATTTATCAAAATATTAATACCGAGTGCATTATTATAAGATGGATTTTCAAAATTTTTAAATAATTAAGGGATTTCCCTTGATTTCTTATACGCTTTATAGCTTGATGAATTAGATTTTAACTTTTGAATTTAAAGAAATACGCATGTTTTACACTCGATATTAATTGTTAAATAATTTACATATTAAACCAAAATCTCGTGATTTTTTAATTTATGATTTATTTAAAAAGATAAATTTTCAAAAAAACTCAAATTTATTAAACCTCAACTTTTTCTTTTCTGTTTTTTTACCTATTGATTGACTTAATGTTGGTAATAGAAATCCCACACTTTATCTATGAAAAATAGCACAGGTAAATAAATTTGACCTTTAAATACCACTTAAAAATGCTGAAGCAGTAACAGTATTTCAATTACACGTAAAAATTTCTCTTGTCTTTATTAGATAGTATCATAATTCATAATGGTACATACGTATAAATTGTGGACCAGCACATGTTTTATTTCATAAACCAGTTTCAAAACAAAGCAAAGTTAAGATTGATAAGAGAATCAGATAATCAGAAACAAAATGACTCAAAAATTTTAGCAATATTTTATAACTATACTAAAGTACCCTATATGTATAATGATCCTACTTTTTCATTTAAGATTTTTGCAAAAAAAAAATCTGATTTTGTAACATAACTCAGAACTCTCGAGTTTAAATTAAATATGTGTTTTATGCTTCTGATAGGTAGGTATGATATTATAAGATACGAGATACTGGGTACTATGTTGAATACTTGATTTGATAATAAATAGGTAAGTACAGTATACTCATACTTATATTAGCTTTTTAAATTCATAATCAGTAAGCCTAGATTAAAATATTTTGATTACATATACGAGTATCTTTTAGAGTTTCACATGTAAATTCATTTCAAATTGGAAATAGTTACCAATTTAGAATTTAGTATGTAGTATATTTAGCAGTATGATTATTGGTATAAGCATGCAATAAGTATCGGTATTTCCATCATCCTAGTTATAGTGTAATATTCTTAGGTACACAGAGGGTTACTACAAAGTATTAGATTAATACACTATATGTACTATGCACCTGAATATTTTTAATTGGCCACGATTATGGGAATACAAAAAAAGTAATTAAAATAATTTTTAACTTAATTATTTTCCTCAAGGGATTTAACTACTCATTTAAATGACATGGTCATGGGTAAATACATCGCATTTATCAAGAAAAAATAACAATGAATACGTTAATCCTTGCTGAAATACAAGACCATTTACAGATATGCCCAACCAAGAAATGAAATTGAGATACAAATGTAAATACATTATAAAGATGTAATATAACAACAGTAAGGTAGATAGGAAAATAGTTGGGAAATGATCTTGAAATTTAGGCAGCTCATTTTCTGATGGAAATGTAGGTATTTTTACCTGAAATACAGGTCAAAATTTCGATTGATAACATAGCCAAATTTTAAAATTTTGAAAAATATTAAAAAATCCCCTTTATTTCTTATCAAGTAGCTTGATGGGTTTGAAATGGATTGAAAAGCATTATGCACATGCAGTGCATATGTTATACACATACACATTATTATCTTAATTACCCATGAGCAATAGTAATTAATCGAAATCTTGATTTCTTACAATTTATAAAAGTGTAGGTAATTGTAAAATTTCAAGAAATCCTTTTGTCTCAACTTTTTGTGGTTTTTCTTACCTATTAATGTCTATTATTTAAGATATTTCCTAATTAACCTAACATTCATGTTTATTTTATGATTTACAGAGTCCGACCCAAATTTTCCCAAAAATGAAGAGACGCTCAAAAGACACGAAATTTTGACTCGGGATTTTGTGAAATTGTACCGAGAAATTGAGACTGAGGGGAAATTTGAGCCTTGCTACCCGCACATAATCTGGAGAATTACGGAAGCCGTGCTTTTTGCGTCCATTGGAACCTACCTCTCTACCTTTGTTCCCGGGATTTTGCCCAAATTGCTCGGATATCTGTGTATATGTGCATTTATAGGCCGATCTGGGTAAATTTTCTAAAAGTTTGTAGAGATTATGTACAGGGTGGGCCAGAAACAACCATCGAACTTTTTTTGATTTTAAATATAAAGTTCGATGGTT
>JAQIXA010003514.1:0-13865 GCA_034699045.1 Nanhermannia cf. coronata Gr-Ori-00579
ACCTTATTGTTTAGACCTTATGGTTTAGATCTAAATGGTTTAGACCATCAGGTTTTAGAGCTAATCCCCTATACCCGAAAAAAAACGCCAGATTTGGTGAATAATATCATATACACTAATATCTCCTGAGAATTTTGATTATTTTTTATAAAAATTGCATTTAATTATATTTTTCTATTCATTAGCATAATTTGTATTTTGTACTTTTTTTAACTAATTAAATTGGTACTTAATTGATATAATTACTTGTTAAAATTAAAAATCTAGCTGCCATATAATAAGACATAAACATTAATGTAATCCCAGAATAAAATTTTACATAAAAAAAGCTCCCAACTTGCAGGCAAATGGGCTGAAGTGAGAGTATTTGCTTCTTAAACAAAATGATTTCTTCAGATTTGGCAAAATTTGGCATTGAATGATTCCTCAAAAATTTTAGAGAAATTTTGTGAATCCCACCAGCAAAAAAACCAAAAATTAGAGTTAGGAAAATTTCAGCTAGAAATATCATTATTGTGATGGGGATTATGAATAGAAAATTTTGATTTGAATGAATTATAAGTGATATTCCATAAAATCCGATGATAAATACCATAATTATAACGAAAATTAAGTAAATTGTGTAAATATTGGCGAAACAATTATTTAGAATTCTCATGTAGATTTTTAGAGCTCGATAATTCACTATTAGTTCTTGGAAATTTTGCTCATAAATGTTTTCTTTCCTGTAAATTATAAGACTAGGATTTAATTAACTACTTATCACTGATAAGTAATAACTGATAAGTTATCAGTTAATTTTACCAGCAAAGCTTCGATTTTAATGTTTAATTATTTTTCTCGTTTTAGGGCTGCACGGATCAAGGTACTTTATATTATTGTTTTTTAGACTATGGGCCGACATTTTTATGAAATAAAAGTTGCGATTTCCAGGACAATTTTATGTGAAAATGGCACAACTAGACCCAATAAGGAAAATCCATGCCATGTAAGTGATCTGTAATTTTTTGTATAAAAATCTTTAAAGAGATTTTTAGACAAAAAATTACAAAAAATAAATCAATTTTCAAAAAAGAAAATTCAATTGGTAATAACTAGCTAATATCTTATCTAATGCGATAGTTATTTAGAAATTTTTGAGCTTTATTCTATTAGGAATAATTCACAATTATTGAAACATTTTGGCAAAAATATTGATTTTCTAGAAAAATTCTAGAGTAATCGAAAGACTATCGGTTGTTTCATAAAGAAAGTTAAATTTTATTTTTAAATTGAAATCTTACAATTTCATCTTAAATCCAAGCTCAGTATTAACAAAATAAATCATCAACAATTTTCCAAAAATTAGAAAAATATATAAAAAGTTCATTCTCGTATAAATGAAAATCTCCCATAAAAAAGTCATCAAAAAAGTTAAAGGATTTTGAAATTCTCTCGGAATCATTGAAAAAGCATACTGTTCACTTTTTGGTGACATAAGAAACATTGTTAGAAAACTGAAATCATATCCTAGGAATACAATGGGGACCATGAATATAATTTTTTCCCAAACATTTGAACTCCTCTGAACATCACAGTTATTGAAACAAATGTTAAATAAATTATTAAAAAGACTCGCAAACTCGTCCATTTTGTAATAAATATTCAAGTCTATAACAAGTGCTGAAATTGGATGAATTATTAATAAAAATAAAATGATTTTAACATGAAATTTGGAATCTGTTGAAAATCCGAGATATAATTTCCAACTCAAGAATACAGTATATAGTGCTAGTAAAATTATCTGAATTTTCCAAAATTTAAATTTTAACTCGTTTATTTGCAAAAATGGTTGTTTAAATTTACCAATTTTTTTGAAATTATATGGGATTACATTTAATATACAAATGAGCCTTAGTAAGTTGACAAAATTGAGTAATTTCTCTTTTTTAATCATTTTGCAAACAAATTAAATGGGAATGTCTACTCATAATATTTTCCTAAAATGCAATAATTATATTATTTTGCAATATTTTATGTTAGACATTGCAGGTGTTTGTATGTTTTACTATATACATATTGATTTACTCGAAAATACTATCCTATTGCCCAATATCTTAATACTTAATTAAATATTTACTGTAATTTTAATTAAGAAAACTATATAAATCGTCCCATTAATTGGTTTTTTATCGAATTTCGTTAGGTTTTAATCAACTTATGATTGATTATCATTATCGGGTTTTTCAAGTCAAATAATCTAAATTAATAAAATTATACAATCAAAAAATGGAAATTTTTCAAATAACCTTCAAGTTTTTATGAGTTATAATCAATTTTTAAATTCGAAAAAAAGCATAGGGTACCTTAAGTAAAGATTTGAAACCTAAAATCTAAAAATTTACACAATATATTTCGATATAGGTAGTTTGGAAATATTTTTGAAATATTTTATTTTTGGAAATAATTACAATTTTACAGACTGATACTTTATATTAAGGCACATAATAATATCATTTAAAACTCTAAGGGTAGCTTCAAAGCCTTCTCGTATTCACATTTGACCATATCATGATATTCTTCCGACACTTTTTTCAACATATTCAGCAATCTTTCTGGGATTCTTTTGTCGGTCGTTTGTCTCAATCCTTCGGCGATATTCTCAGCCACCCTCTGCTTCTCATCTGGTTTGAAAACTTTCTCCCATAAAACTTTCGCTTGACTATAGTTGTCCTTGACAACGTCCTTCCGGTCTACATCCCCACATACTTTCTGTCCATGCCATTCGGTCGAATGGTCAATTTCTGCTCCTCCGAAAGAACTTTCAAATTCAAATTAAAAGTTTACTAATTTTAAAAGTTTATTTAAATATGAAATTTTACTTTGGGAAATAATTAGGTCCAGCATTTATATTAAGCAGATCATCAGGGTGCATCAAACCGTCTCGATTATAATGCTGGATTTTTTCTTTAGGGATTCTTGGACTGTTTACTTTGAAGTGAAGGAAATTGCTCCCCATTCTTTGCCTCTGAGAGTCTGGGTAGCCGAAAGCTCTGCCTATATTTCATAAAAAAATTTAATTTTAGGGTCAAGAATCCGACACCTGTACATTAGTCTAATATTCGCCATAAAGGATTTCTCAGATGCATTTATAAATTTTTCTTATCAAAGAGTTTAATAAGATTTCTGCAAAAAATACCCAAAAAAGTTTCTAAAAACGTTGAGAATGTTTAGAAATGTATCTAAAAATTCTAAAGAAAGTTATTGATAAATCTGACTAGTTGACATATATCTTGGGTCGAAAATATTTATTTCTGAAAAAGAAGCCTTTTTAGTCGATACTTTACTGATTTTGTAATAAATAATATATAATATACCTATTTTTTTTTTGAATTTAGAGCTTGAATATTGAAATTAAATTGCTTTGATTGATATTACCTGTTAACATACGATCTGCCGAGACCTCAATTCCTGGGACCAGATTCCCAGGTGAGAAACCAGATTGAACTACATCTCTGAAATAATTGACTGCATTTTCATTCAAAGTTAATTTCCCTACTTTAATTTCAGGGAAATCTTTATTAGGCCATGTTTTTGTGATATCAAATGGACTGAATGAGACATTTTTAGCTTGGTCCATTGACATGACCTTTATGTACAAAGTCCATGATGGAAAATTCCCTGTGGCGATTGCATTAAACAAATCTTCAATCGAATAATTTGGATTTCGACCAGCAATCATTGTCGCATTATCATTACTCAAGGTTTTAACCCCTTGCTCTGTTTTCATCACGAATTTTATGTAAAATATCTCATTCTTGTCATTAACCATTTTGTATGTGTGCACCTTTTAAGTATGGAAATGTTTTTGATAAAAATTCAAAATAGATATTATGAATTTTTCATTACCCCATAGCCATGCATGTGTCTGAATCCCTAAAAAAAATTAAAAATTGACCTCATGATCATGAACTGAAATCACTAATTATAATTATTAACTATCCGTTAATTTAGCTCTAAAAATAGATTACAAAGACTTGATATGATTATAAAATAAGGCAGATTTCGGGTTTTCAGAGCTGAATTCTCTGAATTGAGCCCGTTTTAACTTCGATCTATCGAATTTAGATGATTTTAAAAAAAATTAAGGTCAAAATTTAAATATTCAGAGCTAAATTGACTACTATACAAAATCAAATTTTAAATACATCAGGAATTCCTCGGTCAGACATAAGGAAAGTTAGAGCATGTGCGGATTCTAATTAAAAAGTAATAGTTAATTACAAAAATAATTAATTATTTGAATTTTAGTAACCTTCTCTTAATGAAACGAAATCCCAAAATCCATTTTTATGACCAAAAAGATTATTAGTTGGATTCAAACGACCGCATTTGATCAAAGACTTTATAAATAATAATTAATTTACACATGTATAATTACAGACATTATTTAATTTTACCATAAAAAGCATCGGATCATTGAACCTGTAGAAAAATTAAGAAAATTAAGAGTATTGAAATTTTTGCTTTAAAATTTCATTACCAAAACATGGGGAAATTAATGCCAACTAAATCAAGATTTAGAAGAATTGAATTGAACAGTTATAGATTATATGTTGTGGAATATGGCTACCTAAATCAAGATTTCCATCTTCTGTATAAAATTTCACAGCAAATCCTCGAGAATCTCTTGTAGTATCAGGTGATCCTAAATTTCCAAAATAGTTAAATTTTTATAAAATTTTAAAACTATTTTTATAAATACCTGATAATCCCAAAGCTGTTGAGAATCTCATAAAAATAGGAGTTTTTTTCTTGACCTCAGAAAAAAGCTTGGCTTTTGTGTACTTTGTGATGTCATTGTGTACTTCAAACACACCGAATGCACCACCGCCCTAAGAAAAAATTTTAAAAAATTTCAAAATTTTTCAAATTTTTGAAGTTTTCAAGTAAGTACCTTAGCATGTACTATTCGTTCAGGTACTCGTTCTCTTGCAAAATGCGCTAATTTATTTCAAAAATGATATTTTAGTAAAATTTTCAAAATTATATCAATTATAAACCTAAATGATCGATAAGATTTGTGTCTTTTATAGGAATTGGTCCATTTTCTCCAACCTTTGAAAGAGATTTAAAATTAAAAAATATCCCAAAATCTTGAAAAAAATATTAGAAATCGTACAGATAAAGAGGCTGTTAAACTTGGTAGACATGCTCCAGCTAAATTTCGAACGACATCAATTTCTGGATTTTTTGCAAACCAATTGGGCAATTGATTTACAGCCAAATTCTCATTACAATTTGCTACAAAATTAATAATCAAATTTATAAAATTACCCTTTTTTCAATTGTAATTAATTATCTTACATATGTGAAATAGTTGAAAAAATCCTAAATAAATTAAAAATCTTATCATTTTTCTCAAAGTATAATAAATATTAATTTAAATAGTATTTTAAATATTGCAAGGATATTTAATTTTAATTAGGTTGTAATTGTACAAGGGAAAGTTTGTACTTGGATTATTTATTTTATAATTTAGTAAACAATTGCATTTTAAAATAATAAATTTGTATTTTCTTTAAAAATATGTACCCTTGAAATTTATTTCTAGAAATCAGTCTATTGTCCAGTTGGATTTTATCCATTTTCCAAAAAAATGGTCGAAAAATTTATTCTAGCTGTTTGGGGAACCCTGACCTTACTCAATTTTGGCAAGATTTTAAATAATTACCTAAGTAAGGTGTAATTATTATAAAAATTTTAATTATTTTGAATATAGTGGCTGGTGGTCATTGGGTTGACCATGTCGCGAATCAATTACCAGAATATCATTTGAAAAATCCACAATCTGGAAAAGTTATAAATGAAGCTGGAATCTCACTTCCTTCACTTACATCCTCCTTAACGGTGTGGACTTTTTGTAATTTTAATTATTTACTTAATTATTGTGATTTTTAGGCTGGGGAAGGAGGTCCTATTCTTTTAAAAGATACTAATTTAATCGACCATCTGGGTAAGATTCTATTATTTCATAAGCATATCCTTTGGAAAGCCAAATTTACGTATCAGTTTTACTAAATTAAGAGGATTAAAGCATATTTTGTATAGTATTTCCGTGATTAAATTGAATAATTATTTATATATTATGTAAGAATCGTTTTTTTTTCATATTTTGTAGCCCATTTTACCCGGGAGAGAGTACAAGAACGGATGGAGCATGCCAAGGGTGTTGGAGCTTATGGCTTTTTCGAGTACAAATACACTTGGCACAATTGCTAATTGATAAATACTAATTAATTTAAATTTTTCTATACTAACTAGAACTACACATGATATATCATGTTACACAAAAGCGAATATTTTTGAAAAAGTTGGAAAAAGGACTCCAGTCGCTGTGAGACTTTCAACTACCATGGGGGAAGTTGGTTCAATTGACACAGCTAGAGATTCCAGAGGTAAATATTGCAACACTTACATAAGTATGCATACTCTTAAATACATACTAACAAAAATCTGAAATTAATATTTGATATTATGGTAGGTATTGCAATCAAATTCTACTCGCCTGAAGGAAACTACGATTTGCTCACCAATTCATTCCCAATTTATTGGGTCCGAGATCCCCTTCTTTACCCAAACTTTATGCACTCTCAACGAAGAAATCCTGAGCTTCAGTTGAAGAATTACAACTCTTTTTGGGATTTCCATACTCTGAGACATGAAACTATTCATGCTCTTACTTATCTCTTTTCTGATCGAGGTCTTCCAGATGGATTCAGGTGCCATTAAAACAATTTTTTGAAATTTAGAATTTAGAGGTATGCTTAGAGTTAGAGATAGTTCGGAAACGTTTTAGATGCTTGAGAGACTTTTTTCTAAAGAAAACAGAAACACCAAGGTGTACAAAAGACCGTTTCTAAAAAACGGTCTTTAAAAACGGTCTTCTAAAAAACGGTCTAAAAAACGGTCTGAACTGTCGTTATATAATCATTAATAGAGATATATCCCAACGAAATAAATTAAATTAATTTTTCAGGTATATGAACACCTATGGAGTGAATGCTGTAAGAAGCAAATTGTTATAATTTTTTAAATTAATTATAATATTGAATATTTTTTGAATAGTACAAGTTTGTGAATTCAGAGGGCGGCCAAGTTTATGTCAAATACCATTTAAAGACGGACCAAGGCGTCAGAACGATGTGTGCTGAAAATGCCTCAATCATTTCTGGCAAAGAGCCTGACTGGGCTGTGAAGGAATTCTACAATGCACTCTCTAATGAACAGTTCCCTTGTTGGACACTATTTATCCAAGGTTTTTTAAAAAAGATTTTCTATTTTCTATAAATTCAATTGATTGTAAAAATATACAGTTATGACAATGGAACAAGCTAAAGAATGCCAATATAATCCATTTGACCCCACAAAAGTCTGGCTCAAGAAAGACTATCCACTAATAGAAGTTGGCAAATTAGTTCTCGATAAATTACCTTTGAATTATGACAATGAAGTTGAACAAATGGCCTTTAGTCCTGCCAATATGATCCCAGGGATCGAAGCCAGCCCTGATAAAATACTTCATGGCCGATTATTTGCATACAAGGACTCGCAGAGGCGTCGGCTCGGTGTTAATTTTCAAGTAAAATAGAAAATATTATATCATTTTAGATTTTACGCCTCATTTCTCTCACTGATTACAAAATTAAATATCAAATCTTATTGATTTTCATCGATTTTGCAAAATTTAAAAAAGGATATCTTCGGGTTACAATGGGCTTTCTGACCTCTACATGAGGTTTAACATGAAAAGGCCTAAAACTCAAATACATCCTTTACTTTTCTAGAACTTTTAAAGTACCTTCTTATGCACTTTGCAATACCCTATCCTTTTTCATTCTTACCATTAGTAATTCTAAGAAAACCAAAGATATGAATTCTGAATACCATATTTTCAAAATTTCTAAGATAATTATTGGAATTTTTGAATTTCCAATTTTGAATTTCCAATTTTGAATTTGTGTATGTACCTATAAATTATAAATTTATTATTATAATACTACTTTTTTGAAAATTTGTCATTGCCAATTATATACTAATATGTAGTTAAACTTAATTTTTTTTAAATTTTCAGCAACTAACTGTGAACAAACATAGTTTAGATTGCGAAAAAGGCCGACATTACAATCGAGCAGGCCGTGCTAATAAAGAAACGAGTGACACTTCTGGTCCAAATTACTTTCCCAACTCTTTCGGTGGTCCTCAAATTGATGGTAACTCAAAATGGTCAGAATATGAAGTATGTGGTGATGTCAAGAGGATTGATACTGGTGATGATGACAATTATAGCCAAGCAAATTCCTTCTGGTGTCAAGTACTAGGACCTGAAGAAAGGCGTCGGGTGGCTGAAAATATTGCAAATCATCTCAGATTCGCAACCGACAGAGTCCGACAAAAAGCACTCAAATTATTTACAAGAGTTAATGCAGAATATGGGAATATGGTCAAATGTGAGCTGGAAAAAGTCCTTAAAATACCTTTTGAATATTAATTATTATTTTTTATAACATCATATAAAATTTGAATAAATTTAACAAATTTAAAAGCCTAAATTTTGAAATTTATATAAAATTCTTTATTTCCAGTAATTTTTGGGTATAATTAGGAATCTTATTCTTAGTACAATATAATAAGTGGTAAACAAGACTGTTTGATTTTTGATATAAAAAAATCCTCCAATTCGAATGCTTATTGGCTGAAGTGATTTCAATTGTTTTTGAAAAATTTTATTTTCTTTCAAAGATTTATAATATTTTGTAGAATATTTGATCAACAATTTTCTTGACAATTTATAAATACCAACAGTCAAGTGTCCAAAAATAATCATAAGGTATAATTGAGCCACAAAGAGCATTAAAGTTGAGTGTAGCATGAATATATAATTTGAATTTGATTGTATTGCATAAATTATTGTGCAAGAGCAAATAATGAATGAGATTATGATGATAAAAATGGCATAAATTAAAAAAATGTCTGAGAAACAATCGTTGAATAGTTTTGTGTATAGTTTTAAACTCTGAAAATTTGAAACTTGCCGGTCTTTTCTATAATAAATATTGTTTAATAATAACACAATTAGGTATTTTAAAATTAGGACCAAAACTTATTTAGCTTATTAAATCTCTTTCAATTCCCCAAAATTAAAAAATAATTTCGAACTTACATATCTGTTTAATTTATGTGTTTCTTTGTAGATGAAATAAATGATCAAAAACATCCCAAAAGAAAAAAATATAAATAAAAATATCATTTTTGAATATATAAAAATTTCCCAAATTAATGCTATCAAAAAGGTAATGGTGTTTCAAAAACTCTCGGGCAAAATAGCGTACACATATTGCTCACTATTTGAAGCTATTGGAAATAAAGCAATAAGAAAACTCAGGTGAATCAATAATAAAGCGGGGATTTTCAAAATAATAGATTCCAATCTGTTAGATTTCGCATTTCCAGCTAATTTTAAATTATTTCTGTCACTATTTGAGATTATAGTTTGAAAAAAATGGTTAAAAATAAAAGGTAATTCGTTCATTTTTAGAAAAATATTCAAATCAATAACAAAAGCCGTTACTGGATGAATTAATATTATAGATAAGATTATCTTTTCAAAAACTCTTGAGTCACTCGGTGTTTTTAAAAATAAACCCAAAGTTTTTTGAATTATAAATATCATATGGAAAAACTGTAAGATTGCTTGAAACATGTAGATTTTTAATTTGGCTTTATTTATAACCATTACAGGGGCTGAATTACGCGCTTTTAAGTCATAAGGGATTATACAGAATTTGCAAATAAATGACAAAATTTTGAGATAAAATCCCAATTGCTCAAAGTACATTTTGGACTGACGAATTTGGCGTCAAAAATTGCTAAAATATTTGAACTTGAGCACTAAAAATGCTATAAAAAGTTTTATTTACTATCATATCCTCTTTTATTTTGTTATAAAATGATATTTACATAATAGACATATGGTTTATGTATTAATATTAATAACTAATAATTATAATTAACAAATGATTCATATCTATAGTATTTTTAGTAAGGTAGCTAGACAAAGTTTTAAATAGTTCTATTATTAAAGTCAACTTTTTATCTTTTCAAAATCTTTTATAAGTAGATAATTAACATGTTCAATCGACAAAGCAAAATTTTAAACAGATATTATAATATACTTATATATAATACTTAAAACTTTTAACATATAGGTACTTAATTATTACTTGTAAAATTCAGAAATTATTTAGGAGATATACTTAATATAATTTATAGATAACTAAAGATAAGACAAAAAGGACTAAAATTTATTTCAAGAGTAAATTATGTAAAGGAAATATGGTCAAATTTGAGCTGAAGAAAGTCAGTAAAATGCCTTCTGAATATTGTATTATTTTTATAAAGTCATTTATTACATTTTGTGGTATAATATTAATATATTTTTAAGCTCAAAACTATAAGCTTATTTCTTAGAATCTTTATTTTCAACAATTTTTATTCTAAATATAAATCTACGGACAAGATAAATAGTTATTAACAACAATGATAGGGAAATATTATAAAAAAATTTCCCAATATAAAAGCAAACACGAATGATCTTGAAAGACTTCAATTCATTTTGAAAATTCATATTTCTATACGAAGTGACATAAAATTTTCCAAAATTTTTGATCACAAATTTTTTTGACTTTTCATGTATAAATAAAGTATATTGTCCGAAAAGAAAAATTATTAATAATTGAATTAATATGATCATTGTAGATGAGAGTATGATCAAGATATACTTTAAATTTGAATGCATAAGATAATTAATGGTTCCTGAGCAGACAATTATTCCAATTATTATGATCAGTATAGTGTTAATTAGAAAAAAGTTCATTTCGCCAATGAAGAAAATCACCTCGTAGACTTTGATATTCTGGAATTTTGAAATTTGTAGAATTCGGCTGCGGCTGTAATCAGTAATTAGACTTTATAAAGGTTAATTAATTTAATTAATATGATATTATACAGGGTTAGGAATTTAAGGTTTTTTGTGCGAGCGAACCGAGCCCTTACTATTCAACTTTGCTTGCACTTCGTCTGTCTGTATGTCTGTCTGTTCGCGGCATACTCGAAAACTAGTGGACCGATCATGACCAAGTTTGGAATGAAGGACCCTTACAGGGTCTAGTTGTGCATGCTCGAAAAAAATATCAGATTTCCCCACCCCTTGTGGTCATGGGGACCCTTTATGGGTTCCTCATGTTAATCAAATTGGAAAAATCAAAAATAAGGTTTAAGTGGCTATATATAGGGGTAATCGATGACGGAGATTCCGATATTTGATGTCCGTTTGACCCGGGAGGTGACCTCTGACCCAGAAAATTTACATTTGAAACCGAAAAATTGGTGACTTGAGAAGTTTCCAACACTTTGCTCGCACAATTTATAATCAACTTCTAGTCCGTTGATTAAAGTCTAGTTTAATATTATTTATCTATTTCTAAATGACAACAATAGACATGTTCATTGGATTAGATCCATGCCATGGATCTTGGATCATATGAGTGGGGTGATCCAAAACCAATACATACAAAACCATAGGAATATATATAAATAATATTTAAAAATAATTAAAATAAAAACAAACTTTTAAATGCCTAACCCTGTATGACTGTATGGTAACAATTACTTACAAATATGGTAAATTTTTCGTTTTTATCAAGAAATAAACAATCAAGAATAGACCATAACCCACAAAATTAAATAAAAATATCATTCTTGAATAAATGAAAATCTCCCAAGCTAATGTAATCGAAAAGGTGATTGGATTTTGAAAATTCCTGGGCAAAATTGCATACACATACTGTTCACTATATGGAGAATTTAGAAATAAATAAATGAGGAAACCCAAGTAAATTAGTAATAAAGCTGGAATTTTGAATATAATCGGTTCTAATATCTTTGACTTGACACTTTCTGTTAATTTTATACTTTTTTTAGTACAATTAGATAATATAGACTGAAAAAAATAATTAAAAATCAGAGGTAATTCTTTGATTATTATGTACATATTCAAATCAACACATAAAGCCGTCACTAGTTGAAGTAGTATTAAAAATAAAACGGTCTTGTCAAAAATCCTTGAATCAAGAGGTGTTGTTAAAATTAAACTCGAAAATTTTTGACTTATAAAAATCATATGGATTAAGAGTAGAATTGTTTGAATTATACAGACTTTCAATTTGCTTGTATTTACAACAAGTACAGGGGTTGAATTTTGTGTAATTATGTCATAAGGGATTATGCGAAATTTACAAATAAATGATAAAATTTTGAAATAAAATCCCAATTTGTCAAAGTACATTTTGAATTTTGAATTACTGAATTGTGGAAGCCACAATTGCTATAAAAATTTAACTGCTATTTCATAACTTTTTTGTTATAAAATGAAACATATACAGATAAATAGATATTTATGGCTTCTAGATAATTTAAAAAAATAATAATAGCCTATCAAGTGTGTTTAGTTAGGTATACATAGATAGGGTAATATCTTAATAATTACAGGTTTAAATAATCTTTAAATTAAATTTAATTAATCCTTCTATCTTTTCAAAATCTTCAATATATTATAGATGGTAAAATCAATTAAACTACCAAAGCATTTTAAATAAATATTCAATAATCTAGGTAATTATTTAGGTTGATAAAATATTTGTCTAGAGGCCTATGGTTCTCCAAGAATGTACTAGTACTGTTTGAAGTATAGAGACCAAATTGAATTAATAATTCCTAAGTTATACAGGATTGTTTAGAATTGTATGGAAAAAGTTTAGGCTTATGACTAAATCGAAATTTTTAATAAGTTTGATAGAAAATCGATAGCAAAAGCGAAAAATTCCATTTTAAAAAATTGAAATGGTCCTAAATTGTTACAAAAAATTGACATGTCAAGGACTAAAGCACATTTCTGGACAAACCTTTATAAATTAAGAATTAGGTACATAATATTTTGAAGGAAACTCTACCTACTCATATAGGTTTCTATACCCTACATAAATATTCGATTTACGAACTTACCATGTAATTTAAGGTACGGTAATTTTAGGTATAGGGTACCACCTAATTTTCTAAAGATTCAAATTCCCGCAAGCTTTTGTCATATTATTAAACTAAATAAATAAATAAACTTGAGCAAATAAAGTTTATAAAGTTGAGTACATAATATGTACATAGTAAATACCAATAGATATAAATTATTTATACTAAATTATAGCACTATTTCAATTTTAAGTTAGGTATAAGTCTATAAGTAATAATTATTGATATCAGGCTATCGTTGAATTAGTGTAATTAAAAAAATTTGGATTATTTCTGAAAATCGCTTTGAATGAGACGGACTAAATGTGTGTTAATAAATGTCCTTTAAAATAAATACCTCTTGAATATTAAAACGGTTAATGTTATACATATAGCATAAATTATTGACTAAAATTTAAATTCTAAGAAATTTTTGAAATTTTGCTATCCTAGCCCTAGCTAGATTTCAAAAGCTAAAGCAAATGAGCATAAACTAAAGGACTGATCAAATTAAAAATTGAGATATGAGTTCAACTACAAAATTTGTATATCCATGCCAAATCTTAAGTATTCCATTATATTAATTTTAATTTCGAGTTCTAAGAATAAGAAATTTTTGATATTTATACCTATTAAAGTAATGTAGTCTTAATTGTTAATAATGTATCAGTATGTCTGCGTTGTAGGCAGACCTGTTCAAAACTTTTGCCCTCAAGCCCTCCCCTCAAAAATTGCCCTCAAAAAATTTCCTACCCTCAGCCCTC
>JAQIXA010003515.1:0-13864 GCA_034699045.1 Nanhermannia cf. coronata Gr-Ori-00579
AATCGCCATCGAATCATCAAAAAACATTTGAAATACTTACAAAAAAAAAAGAAATATATCCTTGTAGGTAGGTGCTAGGTAAAGAAACTTGAAATATAAGATAAGAAAGTTGTCTTGTCATTTTTAAAATTTAAGAGTATGACAAACTTGAAAAAAAGACACATTTTGTTATCTGAATTTCATGAGCTTTTAATGTCATAAGGTGCTTAAAAAGTGTTTTTCATGTGTGAAAGTTTATGAAACTCACAATAATATTTTCATGCAAGTCAAATTTTGAAATTTTTGTCAAAAATTTTAGCTTTATACAGGGACCTATGTCGTATCTACTCGAATATTTCGTTGAATACAGGCTGGTTCAAAAATCGACTGGTCCAATGAGCACTGGTCTAATCCAAAATAAATACCTACTTGGTCTAATTTATACTCGAAAATGCTACCAAAATTTGCCTAAAATTTAAATTTTGGATTCTATAGCACACTTTCTTACTATTTTGTAACTTTTGATATAAAAAAATAATCTAGAACCCACAAAATTTAGAGGTACCCTACCTGATGGCTCTTGATCGGTTTTTGGCCCAGTAAGGTACCAGATGAACTTTTTTAAGGATTATCGAAATTTTTTGATGATCTAAAGACTTATCTAAACCTGTAAGGTTAGATTGTACGATTTATTATTTATTCTGTATATGCAATTTTTCACAATCCTAAATTGAAATAAGTTTCCAAATTTTGGACATACTGATTTGGACTTTTGAATTCATAGTCCAACCCTTTTGTGAGAATATTAAAATATTAAAATCATTTTGATTTGAAATGAACAGCTCTCGTAATCCTTCTACTGATGCTGCACGTGCCTCAGAAAATCAGAAACTTCAAGCTATTTTCCAAAAAAACATAAAAACCAAAGCCAGACTCAGGATTTTTGGCTGTAACTTTGGGGCTAATGGTAAAGTAAATTTATACATAAGTTAGTTAGTCGGTTATAAAATGTAATGGATAATGTGTATTGTTATTACTTCCAGGCTAGAGCTCTTGAAAAAACTTTTTGTAAAAAAGCGGCTTAAGCCATTAATGTACTATGTAGTACCTAGGTAAATTGTACTAGGTACTACAGTAAGATCACAAATCCTAGGCTCAAGATCAACTCACTATTTGTTTTCAAAAGTAAATGTTTAGTTGAAAAAATAAAATCTCGTCATCGAAAAAAGGTCCATTTGAAAGTCTTGAGGGCTTTTTTAATGCTTTTGAGACAAGACTTGGGACGAACTGACTGATTCTATAAGAGATTTTAAAGATTTTTTTTTCTAAATTTTTCTTTCCGAGTGCCCAGCCCTTCATCACATTTTACATTTTGATGATCATGAATTGAATATTAAGTTCGCACTTTTAAACTCTTAGATAAGATACACAGATTTATGATTATGATTTTCTAGAACACACACATTGTCCCTATGTATAAGTACTATAGGATTTAAAGTGTATGTACTTATAAGGATATCAATTTCAAATTTCCAAAAGGCTTAGCAAATCAAAGTTGATGCATCATCTTACCTTAATATCAATTTTTAAGATTGAAATTGAAATATCTGGAAATTAAGTAAGTGGAAAATTTTGAACCAATTTCAGATTCATTTTGAATCGCAAAACCATCAACAAGAGCTCTTAAAACTTTCAGAAGTGTCTTAAAATTTATCTAAAATTGACCCTAACTAGGCTTTAATCAACTCACTAGAAGTTGATTATAAATTGTGCGAGCAAAGCGTTGAAAACGTTTCAATTTGGGACGTTGAAATTGACCGGGATCAATGGTCAATTTTCAGGGTCAATCAACTCCCGGGTCAAACTGATATGAAATTCGGAATCTCCGTCATCGATTACACCTTAGGCCACTCAAACCAAACCTCATTTTTGATTTTTCCAATTTATTTAACATGGGGGACCCTTACAGGGGCCCCTGAACCCCAAGGGTTGGGGCAATCCGAAACTTTTGTCCAAATGGCACACCCCGATCATATAGGGGTCCTTCATGCCAAGTTTGGTTAAGATCGGACCAGTAGTTTTCGAGTTATCCTCTGGACAAACAGACAGACGGACAAAGTGTAAGCAAAGTTATAAGTGCTCGCACAATAAAAGGTATATACTGATATTTGAAAAGATTTCAAAAATTGATGAAATTTTGAATATCTAAAGCTAAAAGAGATTTAAAAAATCCAAAATTTCAACTCTTTCAAGTTTCGAAAGCGAGCTCAAGTGCTGATCATTGATAGATATTCTCAAATTTCCATCTTTTGAACACTTGGCTGGTATTCTGTAAGACCACCTGTGTTTCAAAAAATCCTCAAGTTCAATTGCCATCAATCAAAAAAATTGTAAAAATTTTCGAGATTACCTGCTGCTGCTGCTCATTTAACAATTTACAATTGATTATATGGAAATTAGAACAAGCAGAAGCGCAAGCAAAAATGAAAAATGGACATGAAAATAGGTAGGCCGGGCAAAACTATCTGGGTTAGAGTTTAAAGGGCAATTTCCATAAGTTTAATGTACTCAAGATATTCAAAAATTTACAAACTACTACTTAAATACAGATTACATACAAATAATTTTTTTTGTGAAATGCACTTGTATTATCTGTCTTTGCGTAGGTCTATGGATTTTTTATACATTTGTACTTGTCTACAAGTCGTAATTTCGCTCAAGAACAAATTTTACGAGTTCAAAACAACAACAACATATTTTATGAGCTCATTTTAAGACTAGATGATCTGATGCATATGCATCTGCATCTGTAGATGAGACACGAGGTGTTTGATATCTTTAAAAACAAGTCGAAATTTTTTAAAAACTTGTACAGTAATACTACATGTGAGAAAGTGTGTAAAATTTATGAAAATTTAAGCATGATGAATGTGATATAATGGTAAAAATAAAGGTTCAATTTCATTGAAAAAAAAATATTTACAGAATACTTTAGCAAAGGTATATATAATACATATGTATACCCATTAACAATATTCTTATTTTTGAAGTCATTTAGAGAATTGCTTAAAAAGGCGTCGATTTCATCCCTATTTTGGTTGATTTTACCCTTTATCTGAAGTTAAATCAAAAACATATGGGTAAATTCAACCAAAATAGGGATGAATAAAACCCCCCTAATAAAATAGGGATGGAATTAAACTTAATTCTTATAAAAATACCTAAATATTGGGATACAAATTAAACTAGAACCTTGAGAATCTCATTGGCAGTTGTTCAACCTACAATGGAGATTAATTTCAAAAAATTTGATTATCTAAATTGATTTGGTGTAAAATAGTAGAAAATTTTTGAAATTTTGAATACCCTACACTTACATATTTCTTACAAAATATGCAAATTACATTTAATACTGATAGCTGAATGAAATTCTTGACAAAAAATTTAGATTTTGGTATCAATTCTTAAAAATTGAAATCTCGTAATTTTGTTTTGTCTCGTATCTTTAAGCATGAAATCTTTTTATTGGGAAATTGTAAAGTTGTTTTTAACACTGGAAATTAAAATTTGTTTTTGAGTTCTCATCAGAAAAAAAATCATAAAGATCTTTTATGGGTTCACTTATTCTATGCAGAACAAAAACAAAAACAAAAACAAAATCGAGATTATAACTTGAGGTATCATACTTACTCTTGTACGTACATACATGTGTGTTTTGTTCTGCTGAGATATGCTCTAGACAAACGTCAGTTTCATTTAGGTTTAGGATGAGAATGTCTCGTGGTAAAAAATACTCGAAATTTTACTTGCAAATATGTACATATGTAATGTACATATGTACAGGCTTTTGTTCAACTAAATCAAACCAAATGTGACTATCACATTCTTAATACTGTTGGTACTATAGTAGATAGACGGACGCATTTCAAATTATGTCGATCACTATGCATGCGTAAGTGATATATGACTAAATTATGACTAGTTAAAATGATATCAGTAAATATACCATGTTCCTAAATAATAGTAATATCAATATCTAAATAATAGTAAATTCCAAAATTCCAAGTATTGAAGTTTACTATAGGGTAATATTTAGGCATTATGCAATTGAAATACAATTTTTACTATTATTTTACTATTACGAGTACTCCTACACTAATTTTTATGTCGACGATTTAATCTCATCCCTATTTTGATTAATTTACCCTATGATTATGATGTATAAAATCAACCCAAAGGATATATTCGGATTTCAGGCCTTTACCGTGATAAATCTCATATAAAGGCCAGAAAGCCCATTTTAACCCGAAGATATCCTTTCTCAAAATACCTTTACTTAGCCTAAACTAAACTATAAAATTTTGGGTTAATTTCATACAGAGGTAAAGTTAGACCACCATTATAGGGGTAAATTCAAGCAAAATAAGCATGAAATTAAACTTAAGTCAAATATTATTATTTTACTACGAGTATTATAATTTTTACTATTAAAAATAGTAAAAAATTTACTATTATTTACTATTATTTGTAAATTTTCTAATACTTGGAAAATTGTAGTACCTACTGCTAGTATGTGCTATGCAATATGTATGTAAATGTGTCTGTCTGAAGGTTGAACATTTTTATTTTTTAATTATCAAAACATTTAAAATAATATCGGCTACTTTTTATAAATCTTATATTTACGAGTATAACTCGTAGTAAATACGGGTAAAAGAATACGGGTAAAAAACGGGTAATTATTAGATTAGAACTTCTTAATCGTTATTTTGAAATCAATCTCAAATTCCGGTCAACGAATAGTAAGCTCATCAGATCTCAAAATTATATAGTAAGTTAGATGATAATTGCCCCCAATTTATTGGATTTTAATTTTTTTTTCGTTTTATCAGTGCATTTGTCACATTTGGATTTGGAGCATAGCATAATATAGTAAGTCGACAAACTAATAATTATTCTACAATAGTTCTTTGTATAAAGTACATATACCTAGTATATGGGTAATCAAAATATTAAATAGGTGATAATAACTAGAGTTTCAGTTATAGTTCATAATCTCATTAAATAACAGCCAGCAAAATTGTTACATCTTTTTCTTTTTTCTTAATATGTAATCCTAATTTTTTGATTGTCTAAAAACTGTGACCCAGGGCATTATCTCATGATCTGGTGAGGTGACTGATACTCGAATGCAATATGTCAAATGTAACCTCTTTACAAGCCGTCTTTGCAAGGATAATTTGGTCATTTTTTACCGACAAATTGTCCAAAAAGGGACAAAGCGATGCTTTTCACTTTACCTTTACAATTTACACCAAAAATTCTATTTCGATTATTAAATCCTAATTTTTGTAATCGAATAGATTGACAAAACATTGCACCACGACGTGCTTTAGTTTCAGTTTGAACATACTTCTCAAACTTGGACTTTGCCATTCAACCGCCAATCTAATTTGACTTTGATTTTGCACATAGCTCGTATCTCATCACATTCATTAGGCAAGTGAGAAAACTCAGCCTCAAATTTCATACCAGATTTCATATACTGAACTGACAGATCTGCTTTTAAAAATGAATCAAAATCTGATTTTTTCGAATGATTTTGAGAATGGGTTGTAATATATCTCTTTGCATCATTATCACTATCAGTACTCGTAGTATCAGTTGTAGGTACAGATGAGGTCAGAATAGGTTACGCGTGTAAACTCAAATCTGTTTTTTCCAAAACAGTTAAACTTTTTTCTACTATACCTCGTGCTACTACTTTTTTCAATTTCTACTAGAGATTACGTATTAAGTATCCTACTACTGATATGTAGTATATTATGGCATTAATAATACTTGAATGTATAGATAATTGTGTATATTAAATATGTATAAAGTACATGTGTATGTAGACATGTTCCATGATAATTTTTTTATTCTCATTTCCAATTCAACTCGTGAGGTTCCTTGTCATTATATTCAGTACTATGGTACTATGTACTACTTTTTAGGCGAGATTTCTACACGCGTCGAGCCCCTGAAATACACAAAAAAATAAATCTGCCAAGCTCATCACAAAGCCCAGCAGATATATTATTTACCATCTTTTATGGATTTTATACGATTTGAAATGAGCTGAAATTTTGGAGAAAATGTGGCTAGATTAGAAAAAATCGACTTCTTTTAATACTTGTAATAATGGTATTCTTAGCTTAAATTTCAATTTCTGAAATCCTAGATTTCTTATTAATGCTTTGAAACGAATGAAAACTAGGATTTCAAAATTAAATATTGAGATAAGAATCATTATATGAGTGAAATAATCTGAAATTTTAGAGAAAATATAGCTAGATTGGAGTATCTTTCTTCACCTGATAAGTCACAAAGTTCTTTAAAAACCAATAAACTTATCCTAATCATGTTTTTTATTCAAATAGGGTATGATATTAAGGTAAAACGAACACACACGACCATTTCTTGATTACTTTTGCAGTTATTTTGTAGATTATAAGGCAGCAGAAGCTTATCAATAAGAGTAAAAAAAAAGTCAATCTAGCAGATTTCAAATCGAGATAAAATTTAGCTTCTGGGTAGAATAGTTCAATTTTGAATGCAATTTGAAATCAGGGCCAAAGGGCTTCTTGAAATTTTTCTAATCATCTATAGGTCTATAACTGATATAAAAAGGATTTAAAATACACATTGTTATGATGGACATGTCAAAATTTTATGATTACTTGTAGGTACTTGTGTTTTCAGTCTATTCATATGTAAAACTGTACTGAATGTAGTACATACTAGCTTGTAATGTAATTCAAGTTTCAAGATCAAGAAAATGTGAGTTTTAGCTTCCAGGCTTTGTAGTAATTATTGACTTCTTTTCTTTTCTATTCTTAAATATTCTTCGAGTTCGAATAGACCCTTTGGCTTTTGATGATGAGATTTCAGAGATAGGAAAAGTTTATTTAAAATTTACAAAAGCCTCATAATTGAGCCTTAAAGGACTCGATACCCAGATAGACTTTTATTACTCTCAGACTCATCTTCAAAAAAGAAAATTAACTAGGAAATTTTGTATTTACCCTTAAAAATAGTACCTACAATGTACAGTTTTAGTACACAACTACTACATATTACAAGCAAAATAACCAAAATTTCATAAAATTGTAAATTTTCAAAAATTGCTTTTTCATTACCTATCCTATAATACGAGTACTACACTATTTTATGTCATTTAAACTCAATTTTAATGACAATTATTTTGTATAAATCTGTAGTTCCTGAAATTCAGGTAGATATTTTGCTTTAACTATAAGTACCTATGTACTTTAGAAATCTGTATTTGTACCAAAAAAACTCTGAAATCGAGAGGAATCTTACTTGTTCTAATTTGGAATCAAAAGTAGGTAATAAAGACGTTGTTTTGTTTTGTAATTCAGGTAGTTGAGAAAAAAACCAATAACCATAACTCTTGCCCTCGTATTGACTGATGATGATAGTAATAATAATAAAAGATCAAAAATCGAAGAACATATTATTCTTAATGAGTTTGGATTCAAGTTTTTTTTTCTAGTTTTTTAGAGCAACAACTGAATATAAAAAAGATACCTGGACACACGTGTTTTAAATCTCCATTTAAGTGAATACAAATACATATCAGTATAAGTATAAGGTAGTGTGTAGGCAGTGCAGTAGTAGCACTTATAAGTACTTAAGTTTGAATATGAAATTTTGGATTGGTATAATTATGAGGAATAAAAGGTGATGGTAAATTTTAAATTATTCAGATTTACTCATAATTAAGGTTTAAAAGTTTAACGGGAGCCAAAAACGACTCCTACATAAACATTTTTTTATATACTGTATTATCTGGAGATGCATGCCGTAGGCTATAGGCTTAATTTATAAATTTTTAAGAGGCTTTCTTGCATCTTTGAAAGCATCTTGTTGATCAAAAAATCTCTTTTTATTATGCCTAATACCCACTATACTATACTGTATAATAATATAAGGAATAAGTTACATAATGTGATTCAAAATTCTGTGTAAATTGCGTGTACAAGACTTTTCTACTCATTTTTATTTTTATAATAACTTGAACTTGAACTTGGGATTATGATTATAGTGAAATACAGATTATGACTTTGCTTTTCGAAAATCTTTCTAATTAATATATACCTACTAATTTGATACAGAATTCGAGGTAATTTTTATTTTGACAATTATTTAAATAACAAAATAAATCTTAAACATGACTATGATCTTGCATACAGAAATCTGTAATTTTGATTTTGATATAAATACGAGTATGTGCAAGTTTCTACCTAAATGTTTTAAACTAATAAGCAGAGACTTGCAAAAATTGTTCTAACCAATAAAAGAAATTTGTAAATATTGCTCGTTTAACGATTATTTTCGCAGATCTATCCATTTTACGTCAAATAGTGCAATATTTAAAAAAGAAATAAAGAAATTTTTGAGGGTTTTAGAGAAATTTTTACTGTTTTAAGAAATTTTAAGAAATTTTTAGTGATTTTTGACGAAAATCACGAGTTTTTAGCGATTTTTGATGAAAATCAAGAAATTTTCGGCTTAAAATGGACTATTTTTTTTGAAAAATTGAAATATTTTTAAAATTTTTAAAATTTTTTTTTATTTATAAAAAAAATTTTGGAAAAAATTCAAAAATTACAAATATTTTGATATGTATTCTAGCTTTTTCAAATTTCAAATTGTAAGAATGGTTTGTATAAAGCCATTTCATTAGTTCTCCAAAAAAATTAGGTAGATCTAATTTTAAACATAAAATTAATATGAAAGGTATATAAAAATGTTCGCTCTTAGAATTAAATGTCACATAGTTTTCAACCTTTGACCTACAAAATTCTGCCAGATTTATCTATTTTTACATGTAAAATATGTTTGAAGGATTAGTTTTATCCCAAGATTTTTTATAGAATAGACATAGGATAAAAATTTTATGCAAAATTCAATATGTAGGTACTCGCAATATAAATTTTGACCTGTTATAATCTTATCGTTAGTTTAAGAGATATTCCTTCCTATTATTAGTTTTGAAAATTGATAAAAAACATATATATTTGAGCCAATTTTGCAGGTCAGACGTCAATATATTCATGTAGGCGCATTATAAGTGGCAATTTCTAGTAAATTTTGAGCAAATATAGAAGAGTTTTAAGAGAAATTTAAGGGAAATTTTTGACAGTTTTTAAAGGAAATTTACGAGAAATTTTTTCTAGTTTTTAGGGAAATTTTGCAAGTCTCTGTAGATTAGGGATAGTTGTGCATGCTCAAAAAAATTTCAGATTGCCCCAACCCTTTGGGTCATATAGGGGTCCTCTAAGGGTTCCCCATTTTAATCAAATATCAAATAGGAAAAATCAAAAATGAGGTTTAAGTGCCTATAGGGGTAAATTGGAGATTTCGAATTTGATATCCGTTTGACCCGAGAAGTTGAGTTGGCCTTTGCCCCCGAAAAATTTGATCACTTGAGAAGTTTTCATTGCTTTGCTCGCACAATTAATAATTAACTTCTAGTGAGTTGATTAAAGCCTAGTCTAGATAAAATCAAAAGCATTAATGATTTTTTTAGATATCCTGTCATATATATATATATATTTCTAGCATACGCACGCTGAAAAACATTCTGCTGCAGGTTTTTATTGAGTTATTTACCTACCTAATTTTTATAACACTAGATATAAGTAATTATAAGGTAAGGTATAATTTTTATTGAGTACAATTACCTATAGAATTATTTTATTTTTTTACTTTTGACTATTTTTTGCTCCTTTTTCTTTGATTTTATGCTTCATAGAAGTGTCAAGATGAAGTTTAAGTGATTCCTTTCTAGAAAAATTGATATCACAAAGTTTACATTGAAATTCGAGTTTTTGACATCCATGGTATTTAACTCGATGTGCATCACGATAATAAATATTTCTGAATTTCAAACCGCATTCATGACAGCTGGAAATTTGGTATTTAGATATCTTCTTATTTTTAACCGGATCAAAAATTCCTAAAATTAATTTTATTTTAATTCATTGCCTACAAAATTTTTCTATTAATTTTATTTGACCTTCATCTGATTTGTTCTGTATAAGGCGATTGTTTTGTATAAGCCGATTAAAGTCACCAGGGTCAACAGAATTGCTATCATCTGGTAAAATAAATTCTTCAGATCCACATCCGTTCTTTTCTAAAAAAAACTTACCATTAGTTATACAAATTGTCCATTTAAATTTATATAATAAGTATAATAATAATAACCTGCTACTTTCTCTAAATGGTATTTTGTCTCGAGATGGATTTTAAATTTGACCATAGTATTGATGTAAACTTGACAGATCTCACAAAATATTTTTGTAGCACTAACACCCTTCTGATTGTGTCTTTTTAAATGTTTTTTGTAATCGAGCTCGTATAATTGATCTGAACATATTGGACAGACTGACAATATCCTCTCGTGGACCCTTTCTATAATTTACAAGCAAATAAATAAATTTAAAATAATACTGTACTCTAGTAATTTTAATTGGGCGAGCGAAGCGAGTCCTTACTATTCAACTTTGCTTGTACTTTGTCCGTCTGTCTGTCAAGAGGATAACTCAAGAACTACTGGACCGATCTTAACCAAATTTGGTATGGAGGACCCCCATAGGGTCTCGGTGTGCCATTTTGACAAAAATTTCAGATTGCCCCATCCTAAGGTGTCACGGGGACTATTTAAGGGTTCCCCATGTTAATCAAATGGGAAAAATCAAAAATGAGATTTAAGTGATTTTATACTTTAGGGGTTAAAAAATGACTGAAATTCAGAGTGTGATGTCCGTTTGACCCGGAAGTTGACCTTTGACCCCGAAAATTGATCTTTAAACCCGAAAATTGCTATAACTTGAGATTTAAATGGTTCTAGATGTTATCGATGACAAAGATTTCAAATTTGATTTCCATTTAACCAGAAAATTGACATTTGATAATTGACAGTTACCGGAAAATGGAGTAACTTGAGAAGTTTTCAATGCTTTGCTCGCACAATTTATAATCTACTACTAAAAAGCAGTTGATTAAGTACTAGTTTTGAATATTTACACTTACTTTTGTGCCTATTGTATAAATCTTGGGTAAAAAACTTCTGTGGACATTTTGTACATTGGATTTTCTTCAATTCTTGTGAATGAGTCAATGTTCGATGTCTATAAAATTGATCAAGTTCGATAAAAATCATGACACATTCTGGACATTTGATTGAATGAGGGATCTTTAAGTGTTCTTCTAGTCCACTTAATGTTTTACAATCCTTTCTACAATGAAAGCAAACACCTCGCATTTTTTCCTTACTTCTGGACATAGTCCTATTCCTGTTGTTATATTTTGTGACATTTTTACAATTTTTCTCATGGTTTTTGACATCAATTTTACTACTAAAACTTTCATAACAGACAGAACATAAATATTCATCCGATTCTTCGAGTTTAATTTGCTTTAATTTGGCACTTTTTGGCATTTTCTGTGAATTACTCGACTTTTCTAAATCTTCATCGCCACTATTATCAAATGAAGCTGTTGTTGAAGTATCACCATCAGATCCTGATGAAGCATTTTTAACCGATTTTGACTCATTCTTCGAATCAAAAAATCTTGCAAAACTTGTATTTTTATTTCGACTTCTTGTAATTCGATCTACACTTTCCTCTTCAAATTCTTGTTTTATTTCAATTTCTTTAACTTTTGATTTTGGCTTGATTTTGACCCTGGCAATTTCTGGTGATTTTATCGATTTTTTAGGTATTTTAGCTCGAGATTTTGACTTGTTGAAATGCGTCCTTTGTTCATGTTTTAATTTATAAGAATTTTTCGTAAAAGTTTGTTCACAGTAGAGGCATGCATATTTTTTTGGTCCATGAACATATACTTTATGATCTGAGAGTAATCTTTTAGACTTGAATTCTGCTGAACAGACCCCCATGTCACATCTATATGGAGGATCAATTGTCGATTTTTCGGGTATTGGTGTAGATATTGACATTTTAGAATGAATATTTTTCTCGTGTCTTAATTTCTGGGATTTGATTGTAAAAGTCATATCACAGTAGAGGCAAACAAATCTTCGAGGTGTATTTCTTTTGTGACTTGCAAGTTTATTCTTTGAATCATATTCTGCTGAACGGTCCTTAACGTCACATGGAAATGGACCATTATTGTCATTATGTTCTTCATGTCCATTGTCTTTATCATTAACATGGTCTGATGTTGATAATTTGTCATTTTCGACTTCAATCTCCATATTATGGTCATCATCAGGGATAAATTTTTCTTCGACGATTATATCTGTAGGGAATAAGTATAAAGAATAAGAATTTCAAAAATTAAAAAATGATATAAAAAATCTCTCTTTAAATAACAAAAAATTAATAATACCTATGCTACATATATAAGTACCTATTAATTAACAAGTGAAACTACTACCTATATGTATATTTCATATTTTATAATTTTTAATCAAGAGGTGAGCTCTATAGGTGCACAAAAAGGTAGATACCCAAATGAAATTGGGTACCCAACTAATTGGGTACCCAATTAGAAATACCCAAAAGTACCCAAATTCTTGAAAAGTACCCAAAATTTTTGAAAAAATCGAATTTTTTTTCGTCGCAATGGGTCGAGAAGGTCCCCAGGAGGTCAAAAGTTGACCCTTTGGGCCAACATTTGACCTCCGACCCGTGGCATTCCACCTTTTCGCCACAAACCTAAAGCAAACACAACTCCCTTAATGAGGTCCTAAAAACTTTACGGATCACTTTATGGTGCCAATTTGTTGTTTGTGGTCAATTTCTAATCCATTAGAATACATTTCGAAGAAAAAAAATTTCGATTTTTTCAAAAATTTTCTAAGTCCCAAAGTGGTCCTATTTGGTAAAAGCTAACCGCTATAGGTTAGGTAACCAAAGGTCCCTCCCTGTGAAACCTTTGGTAACTTTAGAAGCAAAATTTTTCAAGTCCAGGCTCGAAATCTAAAAATCTAGAAATTTTAATAGGATTTTAAATGGAATTTTTGAGCTATCATACAGCCAGGTCCCTCCCTACCTAACCTATGGTTGCTAAAAAATAATACTAGAGTAAAGTTTGCGTTAATTCTGAATAACTCGGTTATATGTGTACTTATGTATCTTCTATACTAGAGAGATATTTTTTTAAAATAGTTAGTTAGTCTAAAATATTTACCACAAGAGAAACTTTTTATATCCATTTTTTGACAGGTGTGGTGTATCTCTCCAAAGCAAGTTAATAAGGTCAATTGTTAAGGCCACAGTGAAGATCCCCAGTCTGCAGGCTACACACCAACGATTCAATCCTCAAAGTTTAATTTAATTGTAATTAGGCAGATGTTTGTTAAGCAATTATCTAGAATCTAGAGATAGAAATTAGAAAAATTTAAAAAAAAAACTTTTAGAATAATAGTTTATCAAGTTATCCTATCCTATAATAAAACATATAAGATGTTTATATTATGTGACTACTTATTTAATTTAACCCTGAAAAGCTCAATATTGACCTCAAATATTGAATATTAATCAAAGTTAACTTACATTATAATTATAGGAAGTACTATAAAAATAACTCGGATTTGGAAATTGCTTGGAAATGGAATGTTGGAGATTTTTATTTTAAAAAATCTTGGATTCGAGATTCGCTGAATTCTCTTTTTTTAGGTTAGGAAGGTATTTAGAAAGATTCAAGTTTTAATTTTAATAAATCACCTATACTTTGGGATAAGTTGAGAAATTTTCCAGGAAAAATCATACCTTCTCTGACAAACTTTTTGAAAAATTGACGAGGGAATTTCAGGGAACCTGAAATTTTTGTAAATGTGAAA
>JAQIXA010003516.1:0-13863 GCA_034699045.1 Nanhermannia cf. coronata Gr-Ori-00579
TTTACGATGAAATTATCAGATTTGACCTAACTTGACCCGGTAAAAAGATAACACACCCAAGTTGATCTTCCCTCGTAGATTACTCTTGATGATTCTTTAATTGCCATAAAATGAGTGCCACCTAATTGTCCATTTTGATCCTCATGTTTGAAAATATAAGGTGCAAAATTTAAATCTCCAATATTGAAATGATATCCTGGTAGATTTTTTCCAAAAAAAGGATTAACTTTTGGAATTAAAACTAAATTCTCTCTTATATTTATCATTTCTCCATTTTTATAGATTTTAGGATCGGTTAAAATATCACCACCATTTAATTTTAAAATTAGGCAAAATTTGTAGCCTAAATTTTGAAAATCCCGATCAATAATAAGTTTTTCAACTGATTTTTGATGTCCAATAAAAATAGCTTTACCCCAACGGTTAGCAAAAATTTTTAAAAATTGTTTGAAAATTATCAGGTAAGAAGACCAAGTATGTTTGGCTGTGAAATCCATATGCAAATTTTTGTAAATTATAATTTCCAATAGTTATAATTCGATTTTGTATTTGATAAATTTTTTCTATTTCCAATTGAGTTTCAAATAATCCAAATAAATGAAGTGTTGATTCTGGACTTGATTTGTAAAGCATTTGATCACAAAACTTTGGAAATTTCCAAAAATAATTTTAGGGGTTAATATTAAAATTACCAAAATTTTAATAAAAGATTTATATAAAATCATAATACAATTTTTAGGTATATAGCTAGATTTTATCCAAATTCATTTTAATTTGTTTACAAATATCCCATAACCCATATCATCGCAGTATTACTTATACTGCATGTATATTAATATAAAATTTCCAATACCTTTACATAAATAATTTCTGTATATTTGTAGTATCAACTACAAAAGAAACTTAAATTAGCTTTAATAATTAAGTAATAATGACTTGCCATGAAAATGAAGTTGTCATAATAAATATTTATTTGATTGAACGATTAACTATAGGTACCTAAATTATATACTCCCAACTCAAAACTTGGACTGGGTTATTGTATGGTACCGAAATGCTGAAATTTAAATTCACAACCTATACTATAATATGTTGGTCATTAAAATTATTCATAATGAACTTCATTTATATTTTAAAAACTCATTAGTTGCTAGATAAGTGATACTAATAAGTAGTTTTCAAAAAATCCATAACTATGTAATGATTTTTTAATAAAGCTTTTTTTAAAGTCAGTAATTTGAAGTCTGGTGAGTTAGGAACTCCAAACTCTCATCAAATTTTGGGGTTTTTCCATTTAATCCTCGGTTCGGCAGCAAACACGAGGAACAGAGGACAGACGGACACACAGATATGACGGGCACTATAGCCCCTTTGTGCCCATATTCACATCAAAATTGATAAAATGTTACACAGTAATTTATTATTAGTTCACCAATTACGTATAATGATTAATACAAAACCAATTAGGATAAAATATGAACGATAAAACCTAAATTAATAATTGCATTATCAAATATTTAATATGAATATATATATACGAGTTTTTGAAATTAAATCCCTCGTTATACTCCCTATTTTAAAGGTGCCTAATTCAATTAAATATTTATAACATACAGGAAAATTAAATTTTGATCCTAAAGTAAATTTTCCAATATCTTTCAAGAATTTTTAAAACAACTGAAAATGTATCGTTAATAATACAGTTTAATTTCAATAGATCCAATGATTCAATGAGGAAACTTAAAAATCCCAAAAAACATCCAATTGGCAAAAGTGCAAAAATCATTTGTAGATTTTCAAAGGATAATGACGCTCTCTCGAATTCAAATCTTTTCTTCAACTCCTCAAGAGTCTTGTATAAATTCCCATATGGATTTTTAGAAATATTTGCAGCTCCTTTTTTGAAAACATCATATTTGATATCAACGAGCCATTTTTTGTTAAAAATCCCTGATTCAATTAGTGAATAATATATACCAGTGAAACCATTCACATATTTAGACCCCTTAGTAAATGCACAAGAGCCAGTGACAGCAAATAGAAAATCTTTTGAATAAATCACTGGTGAAATTCGATTATGTAGTGTTAATAATTCCAATACTTTCACGTCCATAAAAGTTGAATATCCCACCACAACTGATTTTTGATCATGTTGTAAATCATACATGGTTTTTATAGCTTCATCTAAATCATTTACTAATTTGACTCGAGATTGAGAATTTAATTTTTTTATTATTGGATGCTGTAAGACAACATTGTCAATATTTCCAAGTTGTCTAAACTTTAAAATATAATTATTAAACTCATTTGAAAGTAAATCATTAAATTTTTGTGGAATTGGTTCATCTTTTGGGAAACATAAATTAGCTCTTAAAGTGCTTTTATAACCAGTTCCAAGAATTATAGTTCCCGCCAAAAGTGTTATGGCAGAAGTGTATTTAAATCCTCTTGGAATATTAGTTAGACCTTGTTCAAGTAGGTGGCTTATTGGCATAAAGATGGCGTTCTCGAATAATTTATTTTTCTCATAATAGTTCATTCTTTTCCCAACAGATCGATATATAAGGTATTGAATTAGTCCTTGTGCTATGCAAATGAATATGAAAGAGACAATTGTACATAGCCAAGTTAAGGGTCCAAAGGGCAGAATAAATGAATACCTCCACAATTAAAAATTATGTAAATTATATATGAGTAAATATATGAATTATTAAAAAACTTACCATGGTAACCAAATTTTAGGCTTAGGAATTATGAAAATTACATTCGATGAAGTTAATACCAGGCCATAAGAAGGATATTCAATTTTGCCAAAAATTGATAATAAATGACCAATGAATGCTATTAGCTGGTGATTTAATTCTGGTCTCAATAGATAGGAGAGCATGCCAACCCATGTTCCATTTGAAAGCTGTCTTCCATGAACTGTTGTCATGGTGAATTTATAAGTGAAATTGAATATCTGAAAATATAATTAATATTAGTTTTTATCAAAATTTTTTAAACTAAAATTTAACTAGGATTTAATCAACAGCTCTTAGGCGAGAAAAGCGATGAAGGCACATCAATTTGCCCCATTTTTCGGGGTCAAAGGTCAATTATCTGGTTAAATGGAAACCAAATTTCGGAATCTCAATCATCGATAACCTCTAGAACCATTTAAATCTCAAGTTATATCATTTTTCGTGCTCAAATGTAATTTATCGGGGTCAAACGGATAACAAATCCATAATCTCTGTCATCGATTACCCCTAAAACCACTTAAACCTCATTTTTGATATTCCCCATTTGATTAACATTTAACATAGGGAACCCTTAAAGGGTCCCCTGAACCCCAAGGGATTGGTTAATCTGAAACTTTTGTCGAAATGGCACACCGAGACACTATTGGGGGTCCTTCATGTCAAGTTTGGTTAAGATTGATTCATTAATTCTCAAGTTATCCTCTGACAGACAGACAGGCAGACGGACAAAGTTCAAGCAAAGTTGAATAGTAGAGTGGTTGCTTCGCTCGCTTAATAATTGGTTGTTTGTTTTTGACTTACTTTAGATGATTCTTTAATTGCCATAAAATGAGTACCATCCAATTGATCTTTCTGACCCTCGTTCTTAAAAATATAAGGTAAGAAATTTAAAGCTCCAATTTTGAAATGAGAACCCTCAAGATTTTTTCCAAAAAATGGATTAACTTTTGAAATCAAATCCAAATTTTCTCCAATATTTATCATCTCTTCATTTTGATTTATTTTTGGATTAGATAAAATTTCTATCACACCATTTTCTCTCAAAATTATACAAAATTTATAGCTCAAATTTTTGAATTTTTGATCTTTAATCATTTTGTCAATTACTATTTTACTTCCAATAAATATCACTTTATCCCAACGGTTATCAAATGCTTTCAAAAACAGTTTAAAATTATTTGAAAAATTATTTTCAGAAATGAAAACTATAAAAGTCTGGCTATGAAATCCATATGAAAAGTTTTTTAATAATTCATAGTTTCCAATTGTTCTAATTCGATGTTTTATTGTTGAATAAATATTTTCGTATTTAAATTTCAATTCATTTTCTTCCAAGCCAATAAGGTGTATTGTAAATTCTTGGTTTGTTTTATAAAGTATTTGGTCACAAAAAATTATTAAGTCTTTTAAAGTATTTTCAAAATTTCCAAATATTTCGCTTAAAATCATTAATAAAATGAGTAAAATTTTTATTAATTTTTTAGATATATGCATAATTAATAATTATATATGCTACTCGAATACCAGATTTATTAATATCAATCTTTATCAGAAAAATTGAAAATTTTTAATCAAGAAATTTCTATTTCAATATAGATGACTTTTGATTTAAAATATTTAATACTTTTTTATATTCAAATGACCAATTAAGAAAATGAGCTTGAGAAATACAAATAATATTGTCTTTTGTATATAGTCGCATACTGATATATAAAATGAGCCTATTAGATGAGTCTCTATATCGAACCGAGTTTAAAAATCAATAAGTAAATTGCTTAAAAAATTACAATGTTAATTAAAAAGCAATTTAAGTTACTTATTAATATGTACTTACCTAATTCTGCCAAAATTCTAATTAGGTAACATTAAGTTAAGGCTTATTAAAATCTAAATTTTCCAAGTGCCCGTTTCATAAAGTTGACAACGACTGATTGGGTGAGCACTTATTTTCAACTTGCACTTTATCTGTCTGTCTGTTTGTCTGTCCAGATGATAACTCGAAAACTACTCAACCGAATTTAACAAAACTTGGCATGAAGGAAAGGATCCCTTTAGGAACTTGTTGTGCATGTTCAAAAAAATTTCATATTGCTAAACCCCTGGAGTTAAGGGGACCCTTTATTAAGGGTTCCCCATGTTAATCAAATGGTAAAAATCTAAAATGAGGTTTTTAAGTGGCTTTAATGCATTAAAGCGGTATTCGATGACGGATATTCCAAATTTGATATCCGTTTGACTAAAAAATTGACCGAATTTGCCACATATCGAAATATGTGGCAAATTGATATGGCTTTATCGCTTTACTCACCCAATTTATGATCAACTGCTACAGAGCTGTTGATTAAGTCCTAGTATACTAGGTACTTACCTAATTTTTCCGGCATTCTATTTTAATTAGGTAATATTGCTTATTAAATTCTAAACATTTTAAAGACCCCGTTTCATAAAGTTGACATTGACTGATATTGATTTATTTATTTAACATTTTGTAATTCAGGCTTCTAATGTTTATGTTTATAAAATACACAAAGTATCATATCAGTTAAATGAAATTTCATAATTAAGGTATGATATATATGTATAGTTATACTAAAGTCTTATTAAAGATCTGAAGAAATTTTTTCAGATCTCAAAGATCTGAAACCTTACTTGTAAATATATCTGTACCTATATGCATTTTAAAATTCTTTATTTATAGATTATATGTATTTAAATTATTTATATTTATATTTAGAAATCTATTTATTATTATTATTTTAAATATTAAAAACTGTTAAAAGATCTAAATATTTTACCTTTTCAAATTTTTATCTGCACTCTCACTGATCATCAAACAAGTGTATCTACCTTTCTTTTTTTCAGCAAATAAAAATAATAATAATATGCAAGCATTTTTACTTATACTAATTCTAATAGATAATTAGTTTTAAATGCTAAGGTGCATATAATAGGAGTATAATAATTGGCAAATCTGCAACACTAACAATTTTAACAGACATTTTTTTAATTTAGTAACTATCTGTAAATTTTAATATATTATATTACACTGAAAAGCTTTGGGTAAAATTTTTCGGGGTAAAATTTCCTATTACCGATAGTACGGTAAAGCAAAAAATATTTTACTTCTTATCATGTAAAAGTTTATCACGAACTTATGGTAAAAAATATTTACTCTTATCCCGGTAAACTTTACCGTATTTCGAGTAAAATATTTTACCATAAAGTTGTAGTAAAATTTTGCATTCATTGAGGTAAAATTTACCTCAAAATTCAGTAAATAATCGAGGGAAAGTTGGTTCGATTGACAGAGGACTTACGAAATCTGATTCTGAATCTGACAAAAACAATTTTTTAATTACTTAATTACCCAATTACTTATGACATAATTAATTGAACAAATTCAATAAGAAAAGAAGCAACAATTTCATCCACCTGACCAGATCATTTAATGCTCGGTGCTGGTAAGTTTGACATAAATACTGATTTAATTTACAATTTTGTAGCTTAGACCTTTGACTTTGCAAATTAAAACTTTTTAATATCGAAAACATTCTTATAATTGATTTTAATTGTTTTAGATTAGACGAATGTAATGGTAAAGCGATTGACAGACCTGAGCCTAATTTTGAGTTTGATAAAAAACAGAGTTTTTACAGGTAATTTTGCTAAACATGTGCTAAAATGCAGTCATAATTATCGAATAATAATTGTTATTAAAATTAACTAATAAAAATTGCAAATATTTTAGTTATAGTTAGCCAACCTGAAGGGAAACTAATGGCCATTTAAATCACCTGTCATTTTCTTCTAGTGTTATCAAGGTAATTTATAATAATTTTGTTGCAAATAAAATTACACTTTTGGTATTTTTAATTTAGTTTTTGTCATTTTAAAAAACTAAAAATTGTTTTTATTATCTAAGATGGACGAATACGTGAAGGATAAGTTGACTTCACTTGGCCTGACCAAATATATCTCAAATTTCGAAGGTTTTTAAATTTATAATTTCATAGGCTTACACTATTAGTATTAGTAAATAAAATTATTATCATTAAAATTTGACCTTTTAATTATTCTAGTTAAATTAAATAATAACATATAATAGGTCATAAAATAGAGATTTTAATATGTATTTTATTATTCTTATTTTTCTTATTTACAGAGAATGAAATTGATAGAAGAAGTTTCTTGACCCTAACACCTGAGCAGTTGAAAATTTTACTTCCCAAGTTTGGACCTCAAAATCTTGTCAAGGAGGAAATTCAAAAAATTGTTCAAGAAGAATCCTCCACAAGTCTTACCTTGTTGTCAACATCATCACCATCATCACAAGTTTATGATAGAGAAAAGGCCGGCTGCAGTTCGTCTATTGGCAACATTCCGGTATTTAATTCGCTTACTTGTTATAAATGTCTATTAAAGCTTCTCGATGTTAAATCACTTTGGGACCATTTAAAATTACAACATAAAATTACAGTAATGTCAGGAAATTTTTTATGCTTAGGTTGTAATTTAAAATTTGAGCATGCTAGAAACTATAAGCGTCATATTTCTAATTGTAATATTAATAATAGTGTCAATAATATTCTAGATCATAATTCTAATGATATGGAAGTTGACACATTTGAAGAGGAATTTATTCAACTTGATGGCTTAAATAAGAATCAAACTTTTAATAATCCAGTTAGTACAAAGCATGATGCAATTGTTCAGTTTTTTTGCAAAATGCTCTCAAATGGTCAGCTTCCATTTTCTACATGCATAACAATGTTAGGGAATTTTGAGGAAATTTTTCAATTTACATTTGAAAATTTATACGAAGAATGTAAAACTAAATCTAAGGAAGAAATTTTAGGTATCATTAAGTCACAATCCCTTGATTATCAGTTTAAAAATGTAAATTCAATTCGTAAATTGAAAATACTTTTAGAATCTAAATCTCAATTATTAATTCCTCAATTTCTTTTGCTAAACCCCAATAATATTTGGAAATCTTTCAGAGGCGATCAGTTAGTTAATAAATATAAATGTGAAAAGCATGAATATGCCTACATTTCGATTAAAGATACACTTGTTATGTTCCTTTCAGTCAATGAAAATTTCCAGATGATTATTGGTGAAATTAATAAGCCTTTAAATGAGCATTTTTGCTGCTATAAATCAGGTTCATATTTTTCAAGTACAGTAGATTTAACAATTAATTTACTTGTTTATTTTGATGAAGTAGAAATATGCAATCCCCTTGGTTCAAGCTCAGGTTTACATAAAATGGGTATGGTTTACTTCACAATATTGGATCAGCCACCTTATTTATCATGCAAGCTTTCCAATATTTTTTTAATTCAGGCAATTAAATCTACATATTTCAAAAAATATGGGACAAATGATTCGTTTAAAACTTTAGTTAATGAGCTTAATACTTTGTTTGAATACGGTTTTAATTTAAAAAATGAATTTTTTGAAGGCAATGTCAAAGTCAAATTATTTCAATTAGTGGGAGATAATTTGGGTCTAAATACAATTATGGGATTTTCTGATTCTTTTTCTGCTAATCATTATTGCCGATACTGTAAAATGCACAAATCTGATATGAAAAGTTCTCTATTTTTGTCAAATTTTAGAAATCGGGAGAATTTTTCTGAGGATTTAGCATTAAATGACCTGTCTTTAACCGGTGTTAAAATTAATTCAATTTTCAACCAACTACCTTATTTTCATGTCGTAGATAATTATGCTCCGGATTTAATGCATGATGTTTTAGAGGGAGTAGGCTTATGGGACCTGAAATTAGTTTTGACTCATTTAGTTAGTTCAGGTATTTTTGAATCTTCTGAAATCACAGGTCGAATTAAATCTTTCAATTATGGCCCAAATTTTTCAAACAAGCCAAAAGTTCCACAATTTTTGAATAAAAAAATTGTATTTCATAACTCTGCCTCTGAAACATATTGCCTTTTGATTTCATTTCCACTTTTATTTGGTGATAAAGTTAATGAAAATGACCAGTATTGGGAATTAATCATTCTTATAATACAAATTTTGCAAATTATCATATCACCTTCAATCTCAAATCCTGGTGTGACATTTCTGAATGATTTAATCGTAAGACACCATAATTTGTATTTGGAATTATCTGGGGAAAAATTAAGACCAAAACATCATATAATGCTTCATTATCCCGAAATAATTAGGAAAATTGGGCCATTAAAAACATTTTGGACAATGCGCTTTGAAGCTAAGCATCGTTTTGCAAAAAATGTTTCTAAGAATATTTCCAACTTTCAAAATATTACTAAGTCTATAGCAAATAGGTATACATTGTATTTTTCATCAATCTTGCAAGCAGGAACAAAGGGGAGTATAGAAATCTTTAATTCAAGTTCCTTAATTGTAAAATTTCATCCATATAAAGATGTTATTTTAAGTGAATTAAAATTAAATGACTATGATTCCCTTTTATTGCATAAGAGATGTTCATTTCATGATTTTGAGTTGCTTAAAGGAGGGATATATATTAAAAGTTGGAATAATGAGGGCCCTATAATATCTAAAATTATTGATATATTTACATTTAACTCTATAACTTACTTATTATATAGTTTAATTGATATTGAAAGTTTTTCTGCTCATTTCAATAGTTATTTAATTAATGATACAATTGATAAGAATGTTAAGATAATGAGAGTAAGTAATCTAGAATTCACAGCAAAAATATACATTAATTTTAGTTATAGTAAAGACGAGTGTAAATATGTAACAATTCCTATGAATTTGGTTTAATAAATAAACATTTACAAAATCAATTGTCTTTTTAGCTTAATCTTTTATTTTTTATACTTTTAGAGCGAAAATATGGAGGATATGCAATTTATTATTGTTCAAGATCCAGTATCTCAATCTGTAGATGGACAAGAAGCATTAAAAAAGACTGTTTCTGAGGTATAATGCACTTGTATAGTTAAAATAGACTTTTAATTTTATATTTTTTACAAGGATATTTTGAAAACGATCAAATCTAATGGTTTTGAGCACATTTTGGAAGATATCAAAAAGCCAGAGTACTTTTTTAAATCCAATGTTTTGCTGAAACTTAAGCAGCTGATTTCTGATAGTCTCATCAAAAGACATTCATTTTAGTGAGCATAATTTACTATTCAATTGTCAAAATATCCATTCTCTAAAACAATTTATGACGTTATATTTTGGATATTAAAACAAATCTGTTTTTATAGCCCTGGGCCTGCGGTTCTCTCAGTTTGGGCTGAAGAAACTTCTAAAATCCTAATTAAAATTCCAAAGGTATTATGTACTAAAATAATAATATAGATAGATACATTTCACAAATTAACAAAATGTGTATTTTAAATTTTTCAATATTTTAGGAAAGTTTATTTAGCCAAATAAAGGGTAGAAAATCGATTGGGTATTTTGTGGATCACATTGCGTATATGCGAAAAAATCAAAAGGTTTCTCTGTTCAAGAAAATTCCGTCTCCCAATAGAAAACGTCAAGCAAGTAAGATTGACATTTATTTTTTTAATTTTTTAGTGTTTTAAATTTTTAAATTTTTAGTAATCCCAAGTGAAGTTGAGAGTAGCGTGGACCAAGATGCCTGTAAAAATTGGCTAAAATCTCATTCTGAACCTGCTGAAAAAATTGTACTTTTTATGAAACAAACTTTCGAGCTCAGACAAAAAGAACTCAAAGAGAAAAATACAGTTTTAGCTGAGTTCCTTGTTGATTGGCCTTATTTTTTGAAGACTCATAAATTCGTAATTTAAATCATTAATTTTATATAAGGGAAATTATATAAGAGATGTTGGAGTATCGATATAAATCTAAAATTGTTTTATACTTTTTTAGATTGACCATGATTTTAAGAATATGTTTCCAGATGCCCTTGATTTTCCTAGTCTCTGGCCACAAATTGCTGCAAAAATAATTTCATTTGCAAATGCAAAATATCCTAATATGAATAGTTTGGTGCTTGGAAAATCTCATAAAGGTAAATAAATATTTATACGAGCGAAGCAACCTCTTATTACCAATTTTGCATGCGCTTTGTCTATTTGTCAGTCTTCAACAATTTGCAAGCATAATTTATAATCAAACTGTTAGTTAGTACATAGTTGAATATATCTAAATTTTAGGTACATACATAGGTATAAAAATTAATTAATGTGTTCTTATTCTTATTATAGTTGATGATGTCATTTTATCTTTTTGGATTTTGGCTGACTTGTTACCTGGTGGCTTTAAAAAATTAGTAGGAAAAAAATACAAATACAACAGAATTTCGGCAGCTGAAACTCGTAGTTATTTTTTGGATTTTTCAAAGGTAAACAAGCAAAATTTTATTCATTGCATTTGTTTCAATACTTTATTAGTTGTTTCAAATTTCATACAACTACATGTAAATATTTTTAATTTTTAGGCTGGAACTGATCTTGATGGCTTGGTTCAAAATGAGGTGAAGAGGACTCAGCCTTTTATTTTATTAATTGGAGATCCGGCTCTATTCAATATTTCGCAATATTTTTTGATGATTGAACGGCAAATATATGAATTTCCATCATTGATCCAAGCTGTAGATGCTTGTTTCAAGGCTTACTTTACTTTTAATTTGGACTTTCCAATACAGTGTAAGCAACTCTGGGATTTTATTGGAAATGTTGGATTTAATTTAGTTGCAAACACTGAGCTTAACCAGGGTGCTCTAACATTAAAATCTTTTGTTTCAATTAAATGAAATTTTTCTAGTTATTAGAATTTTTATATAACAAATGAACAACTATTTAATTTAGTATTTTTCATTAAATATTACTTTTAAGTATTATTCATACTACCATAAGTAATTTTTTATATGTTAATGATTTATAAACATATATTATATATAAACAGTTATATCGATGCATTTATAATAATCTCTTTGAAATTGGTAAATAAATAAATGTTTTGTTAAATTATAAAATAACATTCTACACTACTGAGGAGACTGTTTATTATTTACCATTTATAATGTAAATATTTATCACTTTAGAGGTAAAATTTTGCTCCAATTAATAGTAAAGAATTTACATTCGGTTCGGGGTAAAATATTTACCACAATTGAGGAGTAAAGAAAGCGCCTAAATTTTACCAAACAAGGAGTAAAATATTTTACTCCGAGAGTAGAGTAAAGCTTTACCCCTACTCTAACAGGAGCCTTTTTTACTTCAGCATATGTAAATTTTTACTCCTTAAGTAGGCAAATTTATTTAGAGTGTAGGATAATTAATTGTCTCATGTCTTATTTTAGCTTCAAGATCCTCATATAGTCTATGTAGTTGCAATTGAATCAAGGCAAATGATGTCAAATTGTGATGAGCAGCTCCAGAAAAAAAATGAATAGTTTCACCAATATTTAAAGGACTAGACTTTGTTCTATGCTTCATGATAATATTAAAAAGTCTAGCTAAAAATAGCGACCCACCATAATCTGAATAAATGGGCAAATAAAAATATTCAACCATAAATTCATAATCACTTCCATATGGCAGACTTTGAAATCTTGAAATATATCTAATCCCTTCATTGTCCATTCCAAGTCCTTTACATATGTCATAGACAAACATATGCCTTAAAATAGAAATTTCAAATGTATGATATTTTGATTCAAAATATTTGGTCATTTCATTTAAAATACCCGCTTTAATAGCAGGTTCCTCATACACTGCATTGATCATAATTATATTTCGATTATCAAATTCTGTACTCCAAGAATTTCTAGCAAGAAAGTTTTGTTTTTGAGAAAATATTACATATAATTGCCCATCAGGTGAAAAATTTGATCCAAATGTCTTTTTACAATAATTCCATGCGTTTACAATGAAAGTGTTCATCCAATTTATTGATTTATCCATAGTTGGATCAAAATATATTGCTATTTCATCATTTGTAAATGTTCTTTCTAGAGTTTTTAACGATAGTCTGCTTGTCGGAATAATATTGCTAAAAATCCGTAAAATCCAAAGATATTTTGGTTCACTCTATACATAGTTTAAAATAAAATTCATAGTTTTTTATGTATTATTTTGTATTATTGAGACAAAAAATATAAAGTCGGTCAGCGTGATTTCTATGGAGCTCAATGTAAAAAAAGGAAATAGTTAAATAAACACCTACTATATTTTGCATTGATAAAATGTATATTCTATAATCGTAGCCATTATTATAGTATCAGCACAGCTGAAGATTACAAAATCTCAATAGTCGACCAATATTTTTGTCCTCAATTATACGAGTTAAGTAAACTTTAAAAATTCAATACTTACAAAATTTTCAATTAGCCAAAATTGTTTAATATCACTTGAGTTACATTGATCCATTATAACCTGATTTTCACTATAAAACATTAAGCAAAACAAATAATGCATTTTTTTATATTTTTATAAAATAAAAAATCGAAATTTACTAAGCAATTAACTGCTTGTTAATTAATTACTAGGCTTTAATCAACTCACTAGAAGTTGATTATAAATTTTGCGAGCAAAGCGTTGAAAACTTCTCAAGTCACCCCATTTTTCGGGGTCAAAGGTCAATTTTCTGGTTAAATAGATGTCAAATTCGGAATCTCCGTCATCGACAACCTCTAGAACCACTTAAATCTATATTATATAGATTTAAGTTATAGCATTTTTCGGTTTTAAACGTTAATTTTTGGGGTCAAAGGTTAACTCCCGGGTCAAACGGATATCAAATTCGGAATCTCCGTCATCGATTACCCATAAAGCCACTTAAACCTCATTTTTGATTTTTCCCATATGATTAACATGGGGAACACTTAAAGGGTCCTTGTGACCCCAAGGGGTGAAGCATTCTGAAATTTTTTCGAGCATGCACAACTACACCCTATAAGGGTCCTCCATACCAAATTTGGTCAAGATCGGTAGAGTAGTTTCCGAGTTATGCCGCGGACAGACATACATCAGACTTACAGACAGACATACAGACGGGCAAAGTGCAAGCAAAGTTGAATAGTAGGTGCTCGCTTCGCTCGCATAATTGATTAGAGCCTTTTATAATCTCGATTATCAGTGCTAATGATAGCCGTTCCTGGGACTATTTTACGATCCCGGTG
>JAQIXA010003517.1:0-13854 GCA_034699045.1 Nanhermannia cf. coronata Gr-Ori-00579
GAGGAGGCGGTCGTGGTGGTGGTCGAGTAAGTATAATTTCATTTTATGTGTAAATTATTTTTAAACATCCTATCTTATAAGTACCGTCACAATTCACAAAAAATCATCCATTCAAATTATTTTCCATTGTAGAGATTAATGAAAAGATTCGTAAAATTGATTGGAATCGATTTTTTTTTCAAATTGTTTACATATTTACACAATTCATAGCACAGCTTAGCAAGATCGTAATATAAATTCATGAGTGCTTTTTTAACTTACCAGAGTATACTACGAGACTCAAATAAAATAAACGTCTTCACTTTTGGTTTGCCCTTTTTCTCTCACTTTTGTTCCAATTTTCTAATGTATCAATAAATAATGACCATCATTCCAGATCGACCAGATTTCAGATTAGTCAATTTAGAAGAACGTAAAACTAGAATCACGTTTTGTAAAAGAACTTGTATTGATTATATCTCTTATAATGTACATTAGAAAGAGATATGGAAACAGAAAGAGAACTTTTATTTTAATTTTCATTTAGGACTAACTCGAACTTGACTCAATCATAAAATAACCATAAAAAAGAGCTTGAAAATCGGTTGAGGATATGCATTGCATTAGCTAAATTATGTTAGTGAGAATTATGAGAGATTTGATTAATTTTTGTTCATTTTTTGAAGGATAAACCAGTTAAGCAAGCAGCACCGAATTACGACGATGTCAACGATTTCCCATCTCTTGGATGAAAAAACTGTTAACAAAATTAATTAAAAATCATTTTAAAGATAGAAGAAAAAATTACAAAAGATTTAAAAACCAACCAACCAACAACCAATGAAGATGATGTAAATGTATAAGAATGTGTGAAATGTGCCCGATTGAAATTTTAAAAACAATTAATTAAAAAATATAATTATATTACACATCACAATTACACCAACACCACAATACAAGAGAGAGAGAGAGAAAAAAGGTAACAAGTCGAGTTTTTGAAAGAGAAATTATATAATATTTACCCAATATATTATATTTTATCTAAAAACTATCTTATTATTAGTAAAGTTAATTTTGAACTACAATTATGTTTATCTTTACATATTTCTAGGATATAATTATATATATATTATATATATAAATTATAATTTTTATTTAATATTCCTTACTTTGGTACACTATACTACTCTTACTATACTACTTCTAAACTATATAATTATATATTATTATATAATACTACTACTATTACTCCTACATTATCGTTCGACGGCGAAATCGTTTTAAAAAAAATATCTTATTTAAATCTTCTAAATTTAATCTAATTATCAAAATGTGTTAAAATCCTATTATAATATATAAATATATATATATTTAACTATTATGCATAAGAGGTTTAAAAACCTCTTTAAAAAAAACGTAATTCGACTACCAACAACCTAATTATAGAATTTATTATAGAATTTAGATTTATAGTAATTATAAAGAGATATAAATTGAACAAGTTCAGAAGAGATAAAAGATTATTTAAAGATACAATTTCAAATCTACATTATATATATAATATATATTATATTACTTATATATTAAATGAGGATTTTGATGAGTGTTTAGCTCTTAATAAATTTAAGTACTTAAAAAAAATAAAAGAAATGTTTGTTTGTTTTTTAAAAAAAATAAGAATAATTTTGTTGTTGTTTTTTTGAGTTGTTTCTTTTTGATAAAATTTTATTCTTCATAAAATCTTAAAAATTCTATAATATATATTATTATTATGATTGATAAAATGATTGATAAAACTTTTTAAAAAAATGCATTACAATAAAATATAATAAAATACAATTCAATTCAAGTAACTTAAAAATTTAATAAAAATAGGTAATATATACAAATAAAAATGTACTGTTAAAATGGAAATGTTTGTTAGGTAAGGTAAAATATTTGGTCTAGGGTTTAAAATATAAAAGTAATGGTCTATTTTAATTGAATTCAGCTATGAAAAATTTGACTTTGATTAATAAGACTTTTAAAGAGTTGAATTTAAATGAAATAGATCATACCTCTAACGTGCGTGCATGCAAAAAACTATAATTGTCGAGTTAAAAATTTTACTTTTAAAAAGTAGGTACTATCTATTACGTAAGTGATTAGGAATGTTCGATTTTTAGATTTTATATTCTGCTGTAGTAAATGCTCTTTGGTGCGAATTAAAATTATATAACACAATCACTTTTTTAGCTTAGCCTATTTTGGTTCTCTGTACTTTAAATATTTGCATCTATAAGTAATTAGCGGAGGGTTATGGAATTTTCTGTATCAATCTTCCGAATGCATTTCTCTCAATTACTAAAAATTGACGTCAATTTTTGTCTGCAAAGTTAAAGTCCGATGGCTTTAGAGGCTGAGGAAAGAGCTTCACCAAGTTTTTCGATCTCGTTTTGAGTTAAAAGCCTGTTGATTGCTATCCTTATACTTGCTGGTGGGAGAAGATGCTCGTCCCTTTCTAAGTAGCAAGGCTGGACTAAGGCTATTCTATAATGTTCCTTTACCTAAAATCATAAAAAAAGTCGTAAATTAAAGTAAAATCTAAAATGCTATTTATTTAATTCAATAATTTTTTAACCTACCGGTTACAAGACAAGTAAAATTGGTTAGACTATGATTATACTTACGTGTAGGATTATTTGCCTAAGAATGTTCTTTTCCTCTTTCCTAGACTCGAGCGACTTTTTTAAATATATGAATTTTATAGGCGATAGTTCGTGTCCTCCAAGCTTAAATTCTTTTAATTGACCCAAAACTCTATTTGAGAGAAAATAAAAATTATAAACTATTAATTAGAATAAGGTTAAGTAAATACTACGGATAGTTTAATGGTTTATTAAAATTACTTTTGCATAATTCGACATTTATTTTGAAGATCCTCAATGAATTCAGGATGGTCTTCTATTAGTTTTAGAGCTTGTATTCCAGCACCAGCTAGTAGAGGTGGAAGAGATGCTGAAAAACAATAACCAAGTCCGGATATCCTTTGATGATCAACCACAAATGAAGGTCCAACTATTATTTACCATAAAGCTATAAAATATCATAACTATGTACCTACTCCTTATAATATGATTCATTCATTTAATTCGCTTCTGAATAACAAGACTTATGGTGCTTTGAGTCCATAATCCATAATAGGATTAATCAGAACTGAATTAATTGAATAGACTATAATTTTAACCTAGCATAGAGCTAGAATAATGAATTTTAAAACATACCTATAAATCCTCCAAATGCAGCCATTGCATTTTCAAGACTCCCACTTATGAAATCGACATCTTCAATTGGAACATTTAAATATTCTGTCACACCTCGACCTATAAACATAAATCAAGTTTGTCTTGAATTTTTTGTAATAAAAGTTCTCAAGATTTTCAAGATTTTTAGTAATTTAAAATTACTTTTAAATTACTTTTAATTTTTTACCAGTTGAGCCGATAACACCAAAAGAGACTGCTTCATCAACGTATAAACGGACCTTATGATCCAAACACATTGAGGCAATTTCCTTTAGAGGACACATTTCGCCCGTTTTCATATAAATACCTTCTACAACACAAAATTTTTTGACCGTTTTTGCTTTTTTGGGGTTCTAAATCAAAGAAAAAGATTTTTAAAAAATCAAGGATTTTTTAATATTATAAAGTAATGCGAACCTTTGCGAGACGACTGGTCTGTTCTTTTAGATGATTAAGTAAATCATTGTGATCATTATGTTTAAAATAAATGATATGACTCCTTGAAGCCTGTAGACCCTTTTGAATGGCAAAATTAACTTGTTCATCCCTGCATGATTTCAACAATATTTCTTTAAAAAATTGATACATAATACATACTTTTACTGTACTATAAAAATTATAATCATAGTACATAATTATGTTGTGTCCAGTTCTTACGCAAAAATGATGTCCCCAGATTTCGCATATGATGGAATCGCACTGGCTATCGTTGAAAAACCATAAGAGTAGAGTGCAGTCTCTTCGCAACTCATGAATTTTGCTATCCTCTCCTCTAATTCCAGATGAACATCTACAAGTATGGAAAAAAGTATGGAAAAAATTAGCATTACTGAAACATAAATTGAAAAAAATAGAGTGAATCTAACCGACAGTTCCATAGAACCCTCTGGGACCACAAGAGCCAACACCATATTTTTTGATACAGCGCTCAGCCTCATCGTCAATCGTTTGCTCATCCACAAAACCGAGGTAATTGTGAGTGGCCAGATTCATATATTTGACTCCATCGACTTCAACGAATTTCCCAGGCCTCCCTTCAACTGCACCCCAAACATTCAGCTCTTCCTCTTCCAGGTCCTCATCCTCAAGGTCAACTAAAGGCTTTGGCTTCCAGGCTCGAATTATTTCGTCTTCTTCCTGTCCAAATGCAAATTTTATAAAAATATAACAAAATCCTCAAAAGAGGAAAACGGTATTCGAATCCTCAAAGTCTTTCGTACATAAACTACAATCTCGATAAAGTCCCAAAACACCCATAGGCCCATAACTTAGAAAAGAAATAAGTAGAGTACCCCTGTACTTTTTAAAGATAAATTGCCTTAAAGACCTCATCACTAAGCTACTGGACAAATTAAGGTACTCACTACAGATTTTTGCTTTCATTTCATAGGGATAATGCCAAATACTTTGAGAGGAACGGACAAATTTTGGAAAGGAATTTATTTCTAAACACTAAAAAGGCATATTGACATCGCCTACTGTATTTTGCTGTTATAAAGGTACCCTTTATTGAGATTACAAGACATAACTGCCTTAGGTGTGCTGTACAAATGGGATATTTTCAATGAAATAAGCCAATAATTATAGGTACCAACCTCTTTGGTTAACGGCCTTTTCTCTGGTTTTCTTTTCTTTCTTTTTAATAACCAAATAACGACAATGATCAGAATTCCTTCAACAAGTATATGGTAATAAGGTGCCTAAAAAACCAAAAAACAGAAAAAATGTTGACATAAACCACAAAAAAATGGGACATGACTCATCAGCATCATAAGCTGGAGCTGGATATTTACCTGGAGGAATGATTCCATCAAATAATCACCGAAACGAAAAATGAGAGAAGATGATCCAGATCCAGGGCCAGTTGTCATATTGTCAACGGCTTTAAACGAAAATGATACAAAATATCCATAATTAATTTTTTTGTCAATTACGATGCCTTTAATTAGGCAAAAACACTTGTACTTGATTATATTATAAATGATGAATTTGTGACCTTAAAATTAACCTTAATTAAAACCCTGACCTTATTTTAATTTAGTAACATACATATGTTTAATTTTTAACTACGAATTTAAATAAGACTTTGCCATATAGGGCGTTAACTTACCTTGTTTTTTTTTTAAAGTGGCCAATTTCCACAGAGATTTGGACAAAAATCGAGTAAAATATGACTGATCAAGGTTAAAAAATACAATTAAAAGGTGTTTAAAAAGGTCAAAAAATAATTAAAAATTTAAGGCACAGCAGTTAAAAAATTATAAAAATTAAAAATCACATATTCTCAACTGGACATTATGGACATTTTGGACTGACTCAGAATTCTTGATAAAAGATTAAGATAAGGCTCTAATATAATAAAATAAATATGGGCTAGGTTTTTAGATTTTAGATGGTCAACTTTCAAGGCGATTTTTTAACTAAATGACTCGATTTCGTCACTTTTGGACCATCTATATGACCATAGGATGATGTCGAGATGACTATAATGGTGGTGATTATGCCCTAAATATGTCCTGGGTCAACTGGTCAACTTTTGTAATTAAAAATCAATTAAAAATATTGGACATATTTTGATAAAAATGAGACTTTTTTTTCAAGGATATTTCTGAATCTGAATTTAGCACAAAATAAATAAATAAAAATATTGGAAATTACTACAAGATATATAACTGTAAATAATCAAGTTTTTAAGTTTAGAAAAACCAAATTTGAGGCTGTTTTTTTGTCCATTTTGTTGCCAATTTCAGAGGATTTTGTAAGGTATGCACCTGGAGATTGACCTGGAGATTGACCTGGAAATTCTAGTTTAAATTGGACCATTTTGGATGAGTTTAGCCAGTTACACTGTCACTGGGTTTTAAAGTTTAAAAGCCTTTTTATTTTATTACAAAAACGGATCTTTTCAAGTAGTTAAATTGACCAATTGGTGCTTTAAATGGATACCTAGTTGATATTGATGGTCAGGTCATACATGTCAACTTTGAGAATTTACACAAGTCTATTTGGATTTCATTTCTAACCTGATCTGTCATTTTTTGGTAAGTAATTTACAAAAAAATTATTTTTATATCTTTTATCTACTTGACTAATGGTTAATTTTTAGAGTCTTGAAGAGCGAGTATCTTTGATGTTTGACCTTTGACCTGCTGCCTGTCTTTGGACTTGATTTGGTGTAGTGGTGGTGGTGATAATTTTGGTAATTTTTTTAACCTTTTTCATTACTAATTAATATTAATGGTACCTTACAAGTCAAGTAATTTTAATGGTTTTTAAGGATTGTTTGTGATACCTTGGTTTGGTGCATTTTGTTCATCAATTTGAAGATTGAAGATCATCATAATATATAAATCCGTATTAAGAATACACCTAATCATCTATATATTTACAGCAGGTAGATCCTGCAGGATCTTTTATTATTGTTTAATAACTTTGTGAAGGTGATTATATTATATGTAGTACGATAGATTATAATAAGACCATCAATATCCATCAACAACATACAGCAGAACAGATTCCAGAACCAAATGTTTTTATTTTGTTGATGAAAGGAGGATATTTTAAAGGACGAGATTGTTTTGTGATGCTTTTGGTTTTGGTTTTAATTTAACTATAAAGAATCGCAATGGCACTAGGTAATGGCATCGATTTTTTGGGACTTCCCCTGTCACCTGTCACAGATTCATCTAGCTGGACCGATGACTTGCCCATATGCATAGCTACAGGTAACTATCCTACCTATTTATATGGTACTTGTGTATAAATAGCAATTTTACGGAGTATTATTTGGATCCTAATCCTAGAGGATTTTTTATAATTATGATTTTTATTAAGGTGTTGGATTTTCTCCGAATCAGTTATACCGTCGAGATGGCTATAGAAATAATGAACACGACTTGGAGGATCAGGTACTATTATTATAATTGCCTTTTATCTAATCTAATTGTATTTTATACTGAAAATAATATTAACAATGGTTTCTTTTTACAGAGCTTCCACTTTAAACTTGATGAAAATATATGCTTATACGGTGTTTTTGATGGGTATGTGGTTCTTTAGTTTATATATTTTTTTCAGTAATAATTTATTATCCATTTTTATAGTCACTGTGGATCTCAAGCGGCTAAATTCGCTGTCCAACGGATGCCAGGTATTTTGAACTTTAATTATTTATATAGTTTTGAATTTTGACCATAACCAACCATAACCTATTTGTAATTTTGTATTTTTTAGCTGAGATATTACTTGGACAGCTCTCTGAAAACAGTAGTGAAGAAGAAATTAGGACCGTTTTAGAAGAGGCTTTCCTTTCAGTTGAACGAGAATATTTTTCAGATATTATTGGTTCTAAATTAGCCGAAAGAACTGCATTAATGTAAGACATTGACTTATTAAATATTAATAATTACTATTTCTTAACTCATTTTATTATTTTGACTATCTAGGGCCGAAATTCCGGAAGGGAAAAATCCATATGAATCATTAAAAGACTATCCAGAACTTCTTTCACAACTCGAGTCACTTAACAGAGAAGTTGCTTCTGGTTGTACTGCAGTAGGTATGTCATTTTATCATTATTGTTGCTAATAAATGTTACTAAAACTATCTTATTTATTTTTATTCCAAATTACAGTGGTTCTCATCTTTCACGGAAAATTATATGTTTCGTAAGTATCAAAATAAATTATTACAATTTTTATGCCTTTATATAGGTATTGTATTTATTACTTGTACTTTTTCCATTTTAGTAATGTAGGTCATTCAAAGGCTCTATTATTAAGGACTGACTATGAAGGAGTTCTACGAGTTCAGCAATTAAGTATTGATCATGATTTAAAAAATGACAAAGAAATAGAGAGATTACAAAAGTTAAATCTCGATACAAATAAAATTAAATCTCTTGGACGTCTCGGCAATCAAGAGAATACTAGGTGTATAGGAAATTATCTTGTCAAGGGTGGTTATAAGGTAATTAAATAGAAATTTATGATTTCATAGTACACTTAAGGGAATCCTATATGTATTTATGGCAACCATAATTTCCATAAGCTTAACATTGTGACTGATTTTGTATCTAGTCCTAGAGTTTTGAACCCTTGATAATTTAAAAAAATCCTTAATAAATTAGCTTTATTTTGTTGCAAATATTTTAAAAAATACTGTCGCATTAAAAAGTTCGTAAGAAAACGAATTTGATTAGTACTTTTTGAAGTGACAGTATTTTTTAAAAATTTTGCAACAAAATAAAGCTTATTTTTTAAGGATATTTTAAGATTATCAAGGGTCCAAATTGGTCCAAAACTTTAGGACTAGATACAAAATTAGTCGCAATGTTAAGCTTATGGACATTATGGGTGTCATAAATACATAATAGGATTTGAATTTTTTTTTCATTTATTATTTTTTATACTCTATAGGAGCTGGAAACTCTTTCATCAGCCACGAATGAATTAGTAATACCAATTCCTGAGATCCATCCAGGAGTCATTATAGACGAGTCTTGTCGTCTACTTATCCTCCTTACCGATGGTCTTCACCGTGCCCTCGAAGAGGCCTCAGATTCTGATGCAGTGAATAGTCAATTAGCTCAAATGATTGTAGATGAATTCAAAACTCAATCAACCCTCACTGGGGTTTCGCAAGCCGTCGTCGACCGGATCTCCCGAATGCATTACGATTTCTACATGTCAAGTACAATTCCTCGGGTGAATCGTCGTGAAGACATGACCCTTCTCGTACGAAACTTTAATTTCCCGCTACAGAATTCGACATCACCGACTTCGTATCGGTCTGGTCGGCTCTCTTCTGCCTCATCCTCCTCTATTCATTACTCGAATAGTATTGCAACTCCGACAAATAATTTGGATTTTATCTCTCCACAACCACGTATCTCTTTTACTAAAGATGGTGATGGTGATGATGGTGGAACAAATACAAATACAAATGCAAATACAGAAGCAACTACAAGTACTGAGACGACGAGCTCTGACTTACTTACACAATCCAATCACCGACTACCTCTCGATGAGAATGGAAAAATTAAAGCATATGTCGACTTTTCGGATTTTTTTAAAAATCAAGTTAGAATTAGCCCTTCGCAACAGCAACAACACTATCAAGAAAAACAGCAACAGTCAAATACAAATAGTAATGAAAATGAACCTGCAATACCATAAGCCATATAACTTTAGAATAAAATAACACATTTCCCCCCAGGTGCAAATCTCCTCTCGATAAATGAAATCAGACAAAAAGTTTTATTTTTTATCGTTTTTAGTAAAAAATTTTGTACAGCTTACTTTGTTCAATTTCAATCACACTAAAAGTAAAGTAGTCATATTAGAGTTTAGAATAGTATCAGCAAATCGTAATCGTAAGTACCCTACATTCATAATTAAATTAAAATCCAATCAATTGTTCTGTATCTTATCATCTTAATTAACGGTTAAAACCATAAGTTCTGACTCTGACAGTGTAGTGTAAAGTACATTTTCTTTTTAAAGATTTTAAAATATAGGTAGTGCATTTAAGGTATAATATATGTAATGTATTTTAGTAGTATAAAAACACACTGCATTTTATGTAAACCTGACCCAATGTTATATAGAGGAGATATCATTTAAATCTAAAAGTGTACCTTATCATTTCTTAATAGTGAGTAATAAGCCGAGCCAATCGAAATACATACTTATATTTAAATATCTTTTAATTTAAAAGTGTTATCTTTTTTGTAGACTATATAAGGACTTGTACAACTACAAGTAGGATATTATTTTAAGTGTTTAAAGCTTTAAATACCTTAAAATTGAATATTCTTTTTATTTTATAACTACTTTGTATAATGTACCTATCTATCTACCTGAACCTGAATGATAAAGAACAGTGTTATTTCTCGAGAGAATATATAGTTTGTACTACTAGATAGTATTATAAGATATTTGTATTTTTACTATATTATGAACTGCATAATTATCGACAAAAAAATGAATAATTACAATTACTACTACTGTTGTGTGCAGTGTATTACTATATGCTATGCAGTGTAGTAGGTATCTAATATATGTATTACATTTACATACACATTAAACTGAATACAATAAAATCTATTCAATACAAAATTGTTGGTAGATGAAATGATGCGTGTATTCAAAATAAGTATCTCAACTCAAAAATATAATTTTAAATACCTTTATTAGGTATACTGTAAAGGGATCTTAGCCTATCTGTATAATCTGTATACCTATCTGTATCTGTATCTGTAAAGTATCTGTATAATTATAATGAATGAGAAATGAGTCGAATATTCATAGGTAGTGTATTGGTATTTCTATTGTTATTTAAATGATTTTCAATACCTACCAAAGTACTTTAACTATTTTATAAAAGGAGGTATACTACATTGTAGGTATTAGGGTAAAATATCTCTATAACGTCAACGTCCATCTTTATAACGGCTCTCTAAAGATACAAAATCTAAAAAAAATTCATTTTCATATCGATAATTAATAGCTCTTTGTAATTTATAATACTAAACCGATGTACTACTGTAGATTTAGGTATGTACAAAATTTCCCTTTAGGACTTTGAATTGACGTTATAGAGTTAAAAGAGTCCATTTGTATTCTCGTTATAACGTCACGCTATAAAAGTCGCTTTATCTCCCCATTTTCATAGTTTTTTTTCAAAATTCTATGGATTCATTCATAAGACTTAAAATTACCAAGCTTACAAGTATCTTAATAAACTATGGTATTTTTTCTCTTTAGTAGAATGTAATGGTTGACGTTATAGAGAGGTAATAGTGGTGTTATAAAGGACCGAGAGCTTATAAGGGCCTCACTTAATTGCTATAAAAGAATCTTTCAAATCTCCCCATATTTCTCAGTTTTTCATAATTCTATGGTTAGCTTTTTACATTTAGGTATTTAGGGTTTCTTTATAAGGTTATTTTCTCATTATGTGTGACGTTATAGAGAGGTTATACTGGGATTACGGCTAGTTAAAAATGATGTTAATTAGAGGATTAACTAACTTGGAAAATCTAATGGGGATTTTGGTATATACCTATGTAGTACTGATATAACGCCTGCGGCTCAGCATAGCAGAATCTGTGTATTTTAGAATTGGAGAAGTAAAGTCTAAAATAAGTCTGCTGGGCGTAGTCTTTGAGATTTAGAAAAAAATAATTTAATCTCGATCTCTTTTCTTTCTATCTATTAATTTTAATTAAATCTTTTGAATTTAATTGTGATTAACTTGACCTGACCTGACCTAACTGAACATTCCAATAATTTAAATAGTTGTATAAAAGTGTGATAATGGCACCGATTTCAGCTGAAAAGGCTCGAGCTGAGCATGCCATGGCAGTCCAGAGAGATTATATTTCACAACCTCGACTTGGTAAGTATTCAAGTACCCTTATTTTTTACCTTTTTATAAGGTCAATTAGCTAATTAATGATGGTTTTTTCTTGTAGTATATAAGACGGTGAGTGGTGTCAATGGACCACTGGTCATCCTGGACGATGTCAAGTTCCCAAAATTTGCAGAAATTGTCAATTTACATCTCCCCGATGGCACCAATCGATCTGGTCAAGTACTCGAAGTCTCTGGATCAAAGGCTGTCGTTCAGGTTAGTTCCCCTCATTGTCAATTTTATCCTTATTGACCTTGTGGTCACTATTGGACCATGGGGTTGTCAACATGACACATTTTGATAACTTTTAAATGCCAACTTTTGAAATTTTTCACATCAAATTCTGAGTAATTTAATTTTAATTTTTGATTTGATGAGGATTTTGGTCATATCATATCTTCTATATATAAGTGCCTTTATATAGAAACTCTCTATATAAAGGCACTACAATTAAAGTGTAGATTTTTGTAAGAGTGCCTTTAATTATGTAGTTAATAGTCATAATAACCTGTAGCTGTAATCTGTAGCTGCCTTTATAAAGATACCCTTGACACTTTTTTATTTTTATATGATAATTGAGTAGAATTTTGCATTACATTTTTATATGACATTGACAGATTCATTCACCCAATAGAATTGATTATTAAGATTTTTTTGACTTAATCTGGGATGTTTTTTAATGTAATTTTAAATGGTATCTTTGTCCTATCTAATCCTAATAGGAATTTTAGTTTTAATTTTGTGATTTTTTCGGTTTTTTAGGTGTTTGAGGGAACATCAGGAATTGATGCTAAGAACACAATTTGTGAATTTACCGGAGATATTTTGAGAACACCTGTGTCTGAGGATATGTTGGGTCGTGTGTTTAATGGCAGTGGAAAACCAATTGATAAAGGCCCACCCATTCTTGCTGAAGATTATCTAGATATTCAAGGTATTATTACATTACTATCGTATATAATATCATTATATTTTGCAACTTTTAATTGTGATAATGATAACTTTTTAGGACAACCAATTAATCCATGGAGTAGGATTTATCCAGAAGAAATGATTCAAACTGGAGTGTCAGCTATTGATGTTATGAATTCCATTGCAAGAGGACAAAAAATCCCAATCTTTTCAGCAGCTGGTCTTCCTCATAATGAAGTATAAATTTAGTTTTTTTTTTGATTTTATGCATTATACATTACCACCTAACTAAAATGCTTTATTTTTAATTGTTAGATCGCTGCACAAATCTGTAGGCAAGCAGGTCTAGTCCAATTACCAACAAAGTCAGTTCTCGACGGCCATGAAGATAATTTCGCCATCGTATTCGCTGCTATGGGTGTAAATATGGAGACGGCCAGATTTTTCAAACAAGATTTCGAAGTATGTTATGTATATGTCGTAGTTAGTATGCATACTAACTGCAACATAATATACTAAAAGATATCTGTATTTTTTTAATAAAGCATCTAATTTATAATTATGATTGATTTTTGTAGGAAAATGGTTCTATGGACAACGTGTGTCTATTTTTAAATTTGGCCAATGATCCTACAATTGAGAGAATTATTACACCCAGATTAGCACTAACAGCTGCTGAATTTTTGGCCTATCAATGCGAAAAACACGTTCTAGTCATTCTAACTGATATGAGTTCTTATGCCGAAGCTTTGAGAGAAGTGTCTGCAGCTCGTGAAGAAGTACCAGGTAAATAGCTTTTAAATGAAATGACAATTTGGATTTATTTATTGTACAGATAATTATGATTTTTTAAATATATTTTTGTATTTTCTTAATCTGAAAAGGTCGACGTGGTTTCCCTGGGTATATGTACACAGATTTGGCCACAATCTATGAGAGAGCCGGTCGAGTTGAGGGTCGTAATGGATCAATTACACAAATTCCAATTCTCACTATGCCTAACGATGGTAATGAAAATTAATTTGATTTCTTTGTTAGAGTAGTACTTATATAGTGTTTATAAATTTTATTATTTCTCAGATATCACTCATCCAATTCCTGATCTTACTGGCTATATTACTGAGGGACAAATCTACGTCGATCGTCAACTCCACAACAGACAGATTTATCCTCCCATCAATGTATTACCATCATTGTCTCGTCTCATGAAATCTGCCAATGGAGATGGTATGACCAGAAAAGATCATGCCGATGTGTCAAATCA
>JAQIXA010003518.1:0-13847 GCA_034699045.1 Nanhermannia cf. coronata Gr-Ori-00579
GGTTTAGTTACTAACTTCTAGCAGTGGTTGTTTGTCTTGTGGTTCTTCGGGTGGTTCTTTTGGTAGTTGAAACTGGGGTTGTGGCTTGCCTCACATTTTTTGACCCAGTCAGGTCAGAATCTGATGACTCGAGCGTCAGTAAAGGTATAGGAGGAACTACCTTTACTTCTGAGATTTTTTCGCTGATTTTGGCTGCACTATCTGAAAATGTCAAAAAGAATCAAAATTTATTAGCAAGTCGACAAATTGTCCCAATTTTTTATAATGGAAATTTCATCTAAAATGTAAGGGTAGATTAGAAATAGTTTGGTAATTTTTTTGAAATTTGAGCAGCCAGTTTACCGATGTTATGTATTTTGACTTGAAAGGATATCTTGGGGTTATAATGGACTCTGGTCTTTATATGAGGCTTAACATGTGAAAGAATGGCCGAATCAGGCTGCTCAAATTTCTAATACTTTTCACAAACTATCCATAATTTACACTAGGTATTTATTTGGCATATTATTCAATTTGATATTTCAAATGAATTTTCAAACTACATATCGATATTTCAGTTAGGTATTATTGAATCAATTTTAGCATTTCTACGAGTATGCAAATAAAAATATAGGTATATATATAGATTGAAAAATAAGAGCTCAAAAAGTCCTTTATAAAGACAATACATTATATAGAGATTTGGCTGTAGTACGTAGGTATCTAATGTATATATTCTTTGAGCCAAATTTTTTTTAAATTATAAAACAAATCAATTACCTCATACTCATTATTGACTTGACTCTCGAGTCAAAAAACCGGTTAAAAATATGACATTGACAGATTCATTCATCCAATAGAATTGATTATTAATATTTTTTTAATTTCTCAACTAACCCAGATTAAGTCAAAAAAATCTTAATTATACAATCTTGTATAATAAATCTAAATATCTTAATGTTAATTGAATTAAATTAATTTGCCTAATTATTAGGAGACCAAATATGGATAGGATATAAAACTTGCAAAATACCCCAAGTAAAGGATATCTTTAAGTTATACGAGTATGGGCTTTCAGGCCTTTATATGAGGTTTAACATGCAAAGGCCTGAAAGCCAAATATATCCATTATTCCCAACTTTCTCAATTATTTTTGAGAAATATCTCAATTTTCCAGAAATATTCATTCTCAAAAATGTGAATAAAATGCTAAATTTTTCGGTATTTTTGTAAAATTTTAATTTTTACTAACCCTTTTCCTGAGATTGAGCCAATCCAATGGCCAATAAAACCACTAGGAGGGAACATGTAATTTTAATTTTAAATAACATTTTTCTAAAAACTAAAATATAATAGTTAATCTAGGTATATGAAGTGTAAAAATTTTGCAAAAAAATTTTGTTATTTGGTGACTAGACTGACGTCTTGAAATGAGAATTTTTGTGTAGTTGATTCTTGAGAAATGAGAAGGAAAGTGATTTGACTACCTTGCTTGTAGAAACAATTCAGAATTCAGAATTTGACCATTTCAAATTTCAACAATACAAGTACCTACATACATACATACTCGTACTATACATACCCTACATATGTATGTAGATACTTATGTATTGGTAAGTGTACCTGAATCCTGAATACCTATTTAATATTTACGATTATTTTTATTGTTAACTAACTATATGGCTACTTATCTATGAAATTAAGTGCATATTCCTACTAAAGTACTTGCCCATACATACAGAAATATTGTGTAATTTTCCTATCAAGGACGACCACTTTTGGTCAGTAGTCAAAAAACTTACAAACTTGTAGGATTCACATATGGTCAAAAGGGAAACTCATCAAAATCACAAAATAATACTTTTACATGCACCTACTACCTACTTCATAAATGCTTAAATAATTTGTATACATATACTTACTACTTACAGGTTTTTATCTAAAAGATTCAGATTTTAATCAAAATGTCACAATTTTGGACATCTTTTTCGATTAGCTTACCTTATTTACGACATTTTCAAGTAATATTTTGAGAATTAAAGGGATTTTTTTCCAGAATATGCTGGGAATTTTTGAGATTTTCAAAGAATTTTTGAGATTTTCAAAGAATTTTTGAGATTTTTGAGAATTTTGGAAAGTTTTTTGACATATTTTGAAGCTTTTTGAGATCTACTCAAACTAAATTATTCTTCAACATTTAATATTCGGAAATTCTCAAATTTCTGATCAGATAATATTTAATGTAACCTATTCTAATCCTAATATGATAAATAAAAATAAAGCTTGATTAGTTACTGTATCATTTATAGAAGATTTTTACAAAAAAATTTATTTAGATAGGTACCATAATTTTTAGATATTTCTCCTAGGATCTTGAACATTTATTCTTTTTGGTTTAAAAGAGTCAAATATCTAGGTAATCTATCGAATTCGGAAAGGGTATCTTCAGATTATAATGGGCTTTCTGGCCTTTATTTGTGGTTAATCAAGAAATGGTAAAGGTTTAAAAGCCTAATAGATGCTAATTAAAATAAAATAACCATTTTAATTTATAAATAAAACAGAATTTCACCCATTTTTATTGAGAAAAGTGTCTTTAAATTTGAATTTTCTTGTTATTTTGTGATTTTTTAACTCAAAAAATAGTCGCAAATTGATAAAAGGATATATTCGGCTTTCAGGCCTTTGCATTTTAAGCCGCATATAAAGGCCAGAAAGTCCATTATTTATAACCCGAAGATATCCTTTAACAAATAAAAGTTCATTTTGACATTTTAAAACTTTGGCCAATTGTCCACATTTGCCCCATAAGATTCTCCTGAAGAACTCTACTCAAGAATTGTCTATATGGGCTTTCCCTTCAACTTCTCAACTCAAAAATCCTAATCACAACAATTACCTTACATTATATTCACATTTACTTACACATATATTACATATTATTTACTTTATCCATAAAAACTTTATATTTTTTTTGTATAATTTATATAATTGCAATTACATGTAATCCAACACGAACTTTAATCTTTTTTTTTTTCTTTCAAACATCTTTTTTCGAAGTGTACCTCGTAATCATGTCCTATTTTTCCTCAATCCAATCATCATAAAAATACCATTGTATTTGTATATACACCTATTAAATAACTGACATTGACATTATACAGTTTTTATCTCCGACTTTTTTGAAAAATAAAGCAGATTTTAATTAGGTAAATTTTTACCTTAGAATAAAATTGATTTGCAATTTTTATAGATTTTTTTTTTCTAATTATTTCTAGTGTAATTGAACATTATTGAGGATAATTGAACTAGTTTTATAGACTATCTCTCGGTATATAGAATACTTATATACTTATATAGGTAGTGAAATAGAAAGTTGAATAATTTTATTATTTTTCCATTCAATTTGCCTATCATACAGATTAGTAGATACTTGGATATCTATATGATAAAGTGATCTGCTGGCGATTTGAAGCCCCTTGGGGCTTTTATTTACTTGCTGATCTCTTATGTATCTACAGATTATATACCTAGTTATTACACAATCATAAGAAATATATAACTATTTTATATCATAAAAATTATAATAATTAAGTTTCTGGGCCATATCACTATACCTAGGGGTAGATTAGGGGTAGTTTGTACACTTTTTCGAAATTTGGACAGCTTGTTTTCTCATAGATCTAGTTGTCTATTTGGCTTGAAAATATTTTGAATATAAAAATTTCATTTAGGTTTAATTTCAGCTCTATTTCGGTTGGTTTTATGCCTATATATTTGGCTTAACTATAATTTGGATCCATTTTTTTATCAGAAGATAAAGTTATTTTGACTTTAAAATTGATAGACTTTGGTTTAATCTCCTATAATTATGAATTTTGGTTGAATTTATCCCTATTTTTTGGTCAAAATTTACTCTTGTGTAAAATTAACCCAAAATTTTTTTAGCTTAGGTTAGGATTTTTTAAAAATTTGGATTAATTTGAGTAAAGTTATTCCAAAAAAAGGAAAAATTCAGCCAAAATTCAAAATAGGGATGGGATTAAACCCGAGTCTATAAATTTTAGGTCAAAATAACTTCATCTTCTGATGCATCATGATGAAAATATGGATCCAAATTATAAATAAGCCAAAAATATTGGCGTGAATTCAACCAATATAGGGCTGAAATTAAACCTAAATAAAATTTTTATTCAAATAGACAGCTGATCTATGAAAATTTAAGCTCTCCAAATTTCGAAAAAGTGCTCAACTGCCCCTAATCCACCCCTATATGGTCAGGAGTAGGCTATACATATAAATTTTTTGGCACAAATTTTTGCTTAGAATGAAAGAAAAATTAGCGAATTGACAGGCAGGAAGTTCTTCAAGTCGAATCCACCAACCAAGTGAAACTAATTAAACTCAAATTATATGAATTATTCTATAGAAAATATACTTTTTCTACACTAGTATAGCCATACCTAAGGTATATCGTTTTAAGTACCTACAGAATTTTTTAACAAGTTTTATTACATTACTGAATACTTTTGATACATATAATCATACCTACTATGTAATTGCATTTCCTTAGGTGTAAAGTTGCCATATACATATATGTAAGGTTTTATGTGAAAAAATTTCGAACTTGAAATTTTTTTGAAATTTTTAACAAGTTTTACGTGCATATTCATAGACAAAAAATGCTATTTAAAGTTGATTTTTTATGGGTTTTTTAATAATTTTAGAATTTAAGATCATAATTACAAGTATATTAGATTAGTACATATATAATGTAGAGTGTAATATCTTTATAAAGTCTATCATGTAAGGAATGAGTCACTTTTATATAATTTATAATAAAATCAGCTTTAAAAACTTAAATCCTCAAGTCCTCTTAATAGAGGACTTGAAAAGTGTTTTATAGAGAGTTTATACTCTATATTACTTAATTTTCTAAATTAGGTATCTAAAAATATTTATTTAAGGGAATATTCAGGTTATAATGGGCTTTTAGGCCTTTATATGAGGTTTATCATTTAAGGGCCTGAAAGCTGAATAGAGACTTTTTAGATTTTTTGATAAAAAATTGAATTTCTAGAGTTTAGAGTACCCTACCTAAATTTGGAATGGAAGCGAGCTAATTATTTTGTATATTTTTATAATTTATTATAGCTGGTAATATAAACCTTACATTTGATTTCATTTAGACCATAAAGGAAATTATCATTTTATTAAAAAAAAGTATGTACCTATGTGATGATTATGGCTTTTATTATTAAGGTTTTTTGTATTAAAAAAAAGCCTTATTATTAGATAGGTACTTACCTATCATCATTATTTATTTTTAATTTTGTGAGAATTTTACGCAAACCAAGGCCAAGTTCATGTTAAATATACCTCCATTATGATACCTATCTTTAAATAAAAAAAAATGTAACAATATTCTTGTCACTAATTACACCAACAATATACAATAGAAAAATTGTAATTGAATGACGTACTATACCTTATCTAAAACTTATCTATCCGTAAAACTTAAATAGACCTTAATTTATCGTATTTCTGGTTAGAATTTTATGAATTTTGGAAGGTATCTTATAACTTTTATGATAATATCTTTGGATACAATAGAGTCTCGATATTTGAAATCCTGGATTTCAAAAGTTAGGTTTTGAAGATTTTGAATATCATTTCGACTTTTTATCAATTTCTTGAGATTCGGAAGTAGAATTTTTTGCATTCAAATCATTTTCTTCGAAATACTTGTCAATTATGCCCAATTTTGGCAAATTTGTCAGATTTCCAGCCGATGAAGTTTTTCGTCCAGATTTCGACCTCTAATAAATAGAAAAATTTCAAAAATTAGCGGTAAATTAAGGGTAGTTTTGAAATCTACCAATCTACCAATAATTGAATGATAATTGAGACTAACTTTGGTTTTTTGTCGACTTCGATCTCGGCTAATTTGCCCAGGATCGACTGAATAACTTTTAATTATAATTTTCTTGACAATGCGATTTCGACCTAAAAAAATTGAAATCTTAAAAACTATTTTTAAAATATACTATTTGATTTTACAAGCATTTGCAGATTTTTTCGAAATATCCATTTTTTTCTCATTGGTTTCTGCACCATTTCCGTTTTCAAGCTTGTCTCTCATGTCATTAATTTCCTTATTCTTCTCTGTCTGTATAATGTACACTCGATAAAATTGTAAAATTATCACTAGTGATCCTTTAAATACGAAAAATAAATTCATATTGCTAAAAAAACCATAAAAAATTGAAATTTTGCTCAAAATATTTGCAAACCCAATAATTATACAAGTTTTGTACCTGATAATTTTATAGTAGGTTATGAGGATAGTTCTGAAAATTAAGAATGGTGCATCCTAAAAAAAATTAGTAAAGATTAGTAAAGTAAAGTTGAAACTAATCCCTATTTTGGTTGAATTTACCCCTATATTTTTGGCCAAATTTTAACTTAGGTACCTCTGTTTGAAATTAACTCAAAATATTTTCAGTTTATTCTGTAATTAAAGATCGGTTAGGTTAGACTCGGTTTAAAAATAAATTGGGTTAATTTCTTATAGGGAGTAAATTCAACCAAAATTGGGATGAGATTAAATTGGACCCATTAGTGTATCAAACTATCTAAATATCAAACTTTTAGGTTAACAGGTCAACTTATATAAATCTCAAATATTTGTCAAAATCTATAAAAATTAGTTATCAAATGTATCTTTGTTATGCATACCTGTAAGATAATTGTAATCAAAATACCCCACACATCAATATTACAACAAATTTCTTTAAATTTTTCATAACCTCGGGTAATTTTTTCTTCAGTTGGAGCTGGTGCTTTTTTAATGACACCTTTGACAGGCTTGGCTTCAGTAAGGACTAGGGTGAATTGTAAAAGTGACCAAGACCAGATGGATAGTACAATTATACAAAGGATCTTGTTCGAGGCGATTTTTTCATCCTTTTATAACCAAAAAATCCAAAAAATGCTTTTAAATTATCAAAATAAATCAATTCTATAATGTTTATGTATCAGGTTTATCTAATTGTGTTCCAAAATAATGCATAATACCTATAAGAAAGGATATCTTCGAGTTATAATGAGATTTTTTGCATTTATATGGAGTTTGGCATGGTAAAAGCTGAAAGTCGAATAATGAATAAACGCTTTTCAAAATTACATATATTTTATTTTAAGACCCTTAATGTGACTTTAAAATGCTAAGTACTACATTGCTTATTAATTAACTAGGTACGTTATTTTTTCAAAATTTAGAGCGTTAGTACCATACTTATCTGGCTATGTATTTTAAGTATAGGATAGCAGAGTTTAATCTGTCCTCGTAATTAGGATTTGAAAAAAAAATCGAATTTTTTTATTTAGGCCAAATATGCATTGTTATAAGATACCAAGCCAATATTCAGAGTTAGGTCTTATAGGAAATACATACTTAATCGCATTTTGGGCCTTTCCATTGTTAAACCTCATATAAAGGCCAGAAAGCTCATTATAACCCCTAGATATCCTTTAGTCCTCTCAAGATAGGTCATTTGAGTATTGAAAATTTGACCTAGCTAGTATCTTAAATTTACAAAAAATTTCGATTAAATAGATACCTTAAATGAGTCGAAAAAATCGAGTAGATCTGCAGCAGTTCCAATATATACAAGTAGAAGCTGAATTAACTCATCCCGAGATAAAGGACCTAAAGTCAAAAGTTTCAATTTTTATATTTATGATAATACATATGTAGGTTAAGTAGTCTCTTTTCAAAATTTCAAACCTCTCCTCTAGGTCAAAATATGAGAGATCTATATTTGTGCAACATGGCATTACTTAATTACAATATTATCATCACTAAAATCTTACCTAGAGGCATGATCCAACGACCAAAAATCAAAACGAGCATCACAAGCTGTTCGATGATCATAATCCAAGTCTCCTCGTCGATTTCTGTAGGTATTTTTATCTCTAACTATAAATTACGCACAAAATTCGTAAATTTTTTAATTATTCAACTAATTTTATTTATTTTGGTTTGTTTACATCTAGAACTGAATCTTCTTCTGTGGTGATTTCACATGAGGTTTTATTTGCTTTTAAAATCGCTTGCAATTTTATTTCTGCTAATCTTGAATCGAATTTGTCCACTTCAATTATCCAGATTGAGGGTACGACAGAAGCCAGGTAGAAAAATACACAGGGACAGAATCTTGAAAATATTAAAATTTAAGTAGGTATGTAAGAATAAAATAGCTTTTAAAAAATATAATTTATTTTTACAAATTCCAATCTTGCTCTTTAATATAGAGTGTAAAGATCCCCTCAAATCCGAGTAGAAAAACCGTCGAGCTCAAATACCAATAATAAAGGTCATTTTTCATTTTGACAACTCGCCATATTGCAATCAGGCCTAAATTTTGGAAATATTTTTTTTGAAAAATTCTCAAAATTTAAGTTTATCTGACCATGTCCGCCAAAAACTATCCGAGTTATAATAGCCTTAATTGTGTCGAAAAAATCGAATCCCATTTTGAATATAGGTAGGATATCTTGAGGTTATTGAGGCTTTCTGGCCTTTATATGAGGTTTAACATGCAAAGGCCTGAGAGAGTTTTTGACAAAATTTTGAATTTTGTCTAGAATTTGCTTGAAAGTCGAATTTGTACTGATTTAGAATTTTTTTTGGATTTTTCTACTCTAATAAAGGTTATATTCCTATTCTATTTTATCAGTATATCTCTATCTGTTTTAAGTTTATATTATTTATTTTTATGATTTTTGGACCATAATTGGACATAAAATTATTTTTGGTTCGCAGTCTGTATTCTGCATACCTTTTAAAAGGTATACAGCAGTACAAGAGAAATAATATTGCATTATTTTGTAGGTTTATTCATAAAATCTTAATGATTATTAAAATTTTTGCAAAGTACCTAGGTTCTGATCCTGATTTGGAGCCTTATTTTAATCAGTTTTTTAAGCTTTACAGAATTTTTCTAGAATTTTCGAATTAGGTTAAGAAAATCAATTCCAACTTAGGTAATCTTAACCTAACCTAACCTAAACTATAACTGATTATGCAGGATATAAATGTAATTAAAATTATATTTCTCTATAATTTATATTATGTATGTAAGATATGTAATGTATCAAGTTATGTACATATACAGGGTGATTCATTATCTATTGCGAAAATTATATATACTATAAGAACTTTTTCGCCATAGATATATGAATCACCCTGTATAATCTAACTCTAAATTAGAAATTAAAATTAATTTTTTATTAGATTCAGGCACGTGGATCTTTTTTGTTCATAATAATTTATATAATATCAATCAATATAAACCAAATTAAAATGAAATGGACTAAAAAATATTACTAGGATTTAATTAACTACATACTTCATTAACTAAATAAAAGTTAATAATTTGTGCGACAAAAGGAATGAAGTCATTTTATATTACCCCATTTTAAGAGGCAAAATGTGATCAATCTTTGGATTATTTTTGATTTTTCCCCATTTGCTGAGCACTTCAAGCTTAAAATATCTGAAATTTTTGTCGAAATGGCAGACTAGCCCTTATAAGGGTACATTATGTCAAGTTTGGTCAAAATTGGTCCAAGATTTTCTGAGTCATTCAGCTAATAAACAAATAATAAATAGACAGACAGACAGATGGACAAAGTGCAAGCAAATTTGTATAGTAAGTGCTTGCTTCGCTCGCCCAATTAATATTACGATTACAAATTAAAAAACTAATTTTAAAATATAATTTACAACCTAAGTCTTGGAAAAATCCTAGACATATTTTGAAATTTGTAATTTTACAAGTTTTTTAAAATGATATCCCCAACTACTTTTTATGTCCTAAATGTAATTTTCAAATATTTGAGAATTTTAAACATTTTTTCATTCTACTGGGACAAAAATTTAAGAAAATGTATACCTATATCACCATCTAAAAGAAAATTTTGGATTTATCAAAATTATTTTTTATTTTCATTTGATATTTTTCTAACTATTGTGTATATTTCCTATCTTTTAAATCCAAAATTCAATCAAAATGAATTTTTCCTTATTCTCAGTTTCCTCCTATTTATAATTATTACTTGCATTTATAGACTGTTTACATTTTACAATCATCCATATTTACTTGAAGCTCTAAATAAATTTTTTCATGCTGGTGATACTATTGGTAATATAATGTGTATTTTTTAAAAAAATTTAAAAAATTTTGAAAAATTTTGAAATTTTCCAGCTCTAGAATATAAAATAGACCAGAGTGTGGAGGATGGACTGGAGAAATTTATTGCTAATATTCCCTACCAAATTAAATATTTGTCTTTAGCCATTGTTTCATTTGTATATCTCAGGTATTGGCTTTTGAAATATGGTACAAAGTTAGAAAACGGGTCATTTATCAATTTAAATGACCTTATTGACCTATTTTTTCTTTTTTAGGAATATACCACCACAATTACCGATCGAATTAAACATTTGGTTCAAATTACTATTCTGCATTTTGGAATTTTATTACTATTATAATGGAATCCTGTACCTGCTTTTTTACTTTATTATAGCCCTCATATTTTTCAATTCGACCCAGATCTACTTAAATATTTTAAAGTAATGGAAATGTGACCTGATAGGAGAAAAAGGACCTCATAGATAGGTAGATTAGGGATATTTTCGACATTTAGACAGTCTGTTTTTTGGATATTTTCGACTTTTCGACATTTAGACAGCCTGTTTTTGGATGATAAAGTTATTATTTTGATCTGAAATGTTTACATTTACATCTAGATATTGCCAAGATATTCACAAATAAAGGATCTACGGGTTATAATGGGCTTTCTGGCCTTTATATGAGGTTAAACATTCAAAGGCCTGAGAGCCAAATAAATCCAATCAGATCAAAATTCAGCCAAAATAAGATTTTCTTAAAAAATATTATACAAATTTCATGATTTCCTAGTCTCTAAATTTTAAAAAATTTCGATTTGATGCTATCTATTAGTATAGACCATTTTCTCCTAGCAGGTCACATTTGCTTCAAATCTTTCAAAAAAGGAAATATTACTCTAAAATATTCATATTTCACAGATTAAGAATATCAAACCTTGACCAGACCTTCATGAACAAACTGCAATTCATCCACGAGAAAAGAAAACTTCGACATTTTTACCGGATTTTGCAAATCACTACAAAAATTTGGAATTCTCTTGGAAATTTCATCTACCCTACCATAATATTCCTCGTCTCAATCCTTCAATCCTTGTCACTTTTTGTCCTTATAAAATTCAATAAAAATATCATCGTCCCATATACCATAATCCTTGTAGTAAATTGCTTAAATAATTTCCTTGCCTTTTCCCTACTCTTCTATCTGACCTGGAAAGGTCGACTTGGTTCAAGAGATTTCCTCAGACAATATCATCTAGTTCGTTTACCAGAAACTCAAAAATTTGAAAAAGCCTACTTAAAATCCTGTCCTCATTTGATTTATTCTTTTGGACCTTTTGGGACTTTCAATCGAGAAACTTTACTTCTCATTTTTAATGGGATTTGTGAAGCTCTTATTCAAATGCTTTTATTGACTAAAAGTTAAAAATTATAGCAGAATATAAGGGTAGATTAGGGACAAATTGGAAACATTTTGAAATTTTAAGGCCTGTTTTCTACAGAATCTGTTTTATAAGAACTAAAATTTTCAATAATCTACGTCTAGAGATGACCAAGATATTATCAAAGATCGAAATAACATCTGGTTAAACCGAAAAACAGGCTTTTTAAATGCTAAAAACGCATCCAAACCATCCCTTAGTTACCCCTATAAAACTTATTTTGTTATTTTAAAAATTTAGCAAATTTTAATAAATTTCAAAATCATTGAACTCTTAAAAAATCCAATTTCCGACTTAATTTTCCTCATCGATTTTCTTAAAAATATCGAAAATTATGTAAAAAAACTTAAGTACTCTATAGGTAGGGTACTTATCGTCAAGTTAAGGAGGTGTTTAGTGTTTGTATACTTATGTAGTTAATCTGCTGCCAAGTGAACCTTGATAAGATAGAGATAGGGTACTTAAGCAAATCTGAAATTTCTTTATCATTTGTTAGCTTAAGTTTTATTTTACTGCAAAAGTTGGCCATATACACTTACTACATATAATATGCAGTACTCGTAGGTACTTATACTTGAACTCTATACATAGTAGGGTACATATTAGTATAGGTTTATGCTACAGTATCGTACTTTGCATGCTTTTTTTTAAGTATTTCATTCGATTTATAGGTTTAGTTTGGGTTAGATAACAAAAAAAGAAGGAAAAAATTTAAATGGGCCTTTGGCATGTTGCATGTTAAAGGCTTCGAGTCGAATGGAATGTGTGCAGTATATACAGGGTGTCCATTTTTATATTTATTTCACAAATTCACAATAAAATTACACATATTTGTAAAAAGTATCAAAAGTGGGCAAATATTTTGATTATTAGCATTCGTAGAAAATTTTAAATTTTGTAATCATTTATTGACTGAAATTTTTAGAATTTTTAAGTTTCTAGACATTGTCAACATTTCCAAAAGGTCAAAAGGCCTTTTTCAAGCCTTCAAGTTCCTTTATTCAAGCATATTTGTGTAAAAAATTGATAATTGTTATGATATTTAATGAAAATAGTAGTAAAAATGGCCTAGAAAAGGCCTAGAATTTAGAAAATGGTATTTACCTACATGTTTAAAGAATTTTATAAAAAATACTGAAAATTTCAATAAAATTTTTGATATATTCCGTAGGTACTCGTATATGAGAAATATATATGAGAATAAAGGATTTTTTAGGCTTGAATAAAGGACTTTTTCAAAATTTCTAAATTTTGACTATGTATATGAGGACACCCTGTATAGGGATTTGGAGATAGTGAATCTGTAAAGGTATCTTTTTGGCTGTTGGGCCAAAAAAGGTATATAAAATATATAGACTGGTCCTTCAGACTTCAGCAGAGTAGGTAGTAGTAGGCAGTAGTAGTAGTAGGCAATATAAAGTCCGCAGATATCCGATATCGAACTGACTGCGGCAAAGATCCAGTTTCCCCAAAAACCCCGAATTTTCGGGGAAATTGCAAAAAAATACCCCAATTTCCAGAATACCCTATATAAGTATACATGCCTTTACATTATACATACATATACATACCTATACATATATGTATATAAACCACTTTAAAGCATATACATATTTATTTACTAGTGAAATTTGTTTGAGAGAGAAAGTCTTTGACTTTTTTTCCCCCTCTAAAAAAAGGATTCAGAATTTCAGATGAGAATTTTAGCCCAAAAAATCAGCAGGATTTTCTATTGTAGGATTTCAGTGTTATTTCTACGGCCGAGCATGCAGGACAGCTAAAGGCCCATAAGCTTTTTTTAATTTTTTTCTGTTTTTCGTGGCCACTTCTGGCTTTCTTTGTCTTTGTCTTGTCATAATTGTCCATTTTTTGTGTGTGTCTGTTTTTTCATTTTTTTTATTTTAGTTTTTTCTTGTGTAATCTTGTCATTGTTTGTGGCTTTAAATGTGCATTTGTGATGGTGATAAATGTGCAGAGATAAGTATACATTATATGTAAGTAGTAGTTCTACATAGTAGCTTTAAATGTGGTGAAATTTGAGGAATTTTTGGAATTTGCTTGGTCAATCGAATCTGGGGCAGCCTGATACCTAAGGTAATGTAGAATGTAGATGTAGGCTACTAATTTTAATGGAGAAAGCTGATATGAATTTTTTAGATTTTTTCTTTGGATTAAGAATTTATGAACTTTTTTAGACCTAAAAAAATCTCAAGATTGAATCATTTCTATTA
>JAQIXA010003519.1:0-13843 GCA_034699045.1 Nanhermannia cf. coronata Gr-Ori-00579
AAGTGTAGACGGTGTTTACTGCTTACTTTCCTAGGTTAGTTAAGTGTAGAAGCGACTAACCTGCTTGCCTGGGTAAGCGCTTACCTAGGTAAGCAAGTAAGCAAGTAGGCAAGTAAGCAGTGTGGATTGGCCTTTGAGAGTTTGTGTTTGATTTTAAGAATAATATGTAGGATGTTAAGACTGGAACAGAAGAAAAATATTTTACAAAAGGACTGTGCTGCAATTTATCTAATATTTTAAAAGATCCATTGTTTTCAAAAATCAAGGCAGATTTCAACATTGCTATTACTTTAAATGGTAAGTACCGAGTACCCTACAGATTATATTTATACCTTATCAGAATTCAGTATTCAGGTTTAACTTTAAAACCCGTCTAAAGATAAGTATTTGTCAAAATTGATAATTTATTTCCAACTAAATATTTCGAAATCATATTTTTCAAATGGCTGATAAGAAAACCCTCCTAATAAATTAGGAATGGCTTCTAATAACTTTTACCTAATAATTTTCACCTTTTCGCCACAAACCTAATCTAATCTAACTTATTGCAATCATAACCCCTTAATGTGGTCCCAGGAAGCGTGTGGGTCACTCGGGGTATTTGGATCCGCATCTAATAGCCAGAGAGCCAGATTTGTGAAAGTTATTAGGTGAAAGTTATTAGGAGACATTCCTACTTTATTAGGATACATTCCATATTCCCCATTTCAAATTAACAGGAGAAACTACAGAACAATCTGGGTCAAATGAGTTTAGCTATGGTCATAATGTTTGGGGTTGGTCTGAATTTATATCCCAAAATTATAGAAAATGATCAAATAAATTGTAATCGTATGCAAAGTGTCATTGAAAAATCTCGTTACAAAAAGTCAAATAATTGATGATGAATGTTTGAGCTCTGAATCAATCAAAGAAAAATTTTGAGAAGCTTCGTTCTGATTTTGGAAAACTTTTGAAAAGTCCAGTAGAACAATGGGACTTGAGAATTTTGGTCAAAGATCGTGAATTTAAGGCCCATAAAGCCATACTTTCAGGTAGTAAAATTTTGATTTTTGAATGAATTTAGTAGGGTAAAGCAATTTTAATAAAACTACAGCTCGAAGTCCAGTTTTTTCAAGAATGTTATCAACTGAAACTGGTATGAAGAAGCCCAAAGTTCGATGATAAAAATTGATGATTTTGGCCCAGAAATTGTGAAAAGTATGCTCGAGTTCATTTACACGGGGGAAACTAACATTATTAGCAAAAATGCATTGGAATTATTTCAAATTTCGGACAAATATGACCTTCCTGACCTCAAAAAAGAATGTGAAGTTGAACTGGCCAAAAATTTGAATTTTGGAAATGCACTTGAGGTAAGTGTTCAAAAATTTTTCAAAGTCAAATGACCCAAGTCTAAACTTAATTATTTAAAAATATATATAGCTTTACGATATTGGAGATAAATACAGTGCACGAATGCTCAAATCACAGTCCGGAGATAATAATTAAGTAAGTAAATTAAAGTTCTTGATAGTTATTAAAGGGAACCTTTGAATCGCTAATAATTGAAATTTCGCATTTTTTCTTAGAAATGTTGATCAAATTGTGAAATATCCAGGGTTCAAAGAAAATCTCAAGAAAAGTAATCAGCTCAGTTTTGAAATTTTGAATTCGTTACATATGGACAAAAAAGGTCAAAATAAGCCACCCTTCACTATCACATTTAATTAAATAAGTGTGCCTATTTATGTATATACGAGTATATTAATCATAAGTACCTACTTTATTTACTACCAAATGTTGTATGTGTGTATATGTAAGCAACCTAACTATTAGATGATACTATAAAAAACAGCATTTACAATTTACTACCAACATTATACTATTCCTGATCAGTTCAGATCAGATCAATAAAAATAAATTTCAAAAAGTTTGATCGAAATGCTTTTAAAATTTTAATATACTGCTGTAAAGTGCTGTAGACCTCTTGATTTTGAAAGATTTGAAATTTTGAAGTTGTCAATGGATCCTAAAATCAAGGCCTATAGATAGAATCTGGATCTGGATCTTTGAATTCTATCTATAGGCCTTGCCTAAAATAATGGATCCTAAAATTATGAACAAAAACAAAAATGCAATTTATAAACTTTTGATCAAGATCAACTATTCTCCAAATTGACTTTGTTTTTTTAATTTTTTTAAATCAAAACCTAATCAAAATTACCTATAAAGGGCCCTCTTGTAATACCTGACATTTTTATATTATGGGGAATTGTTTATCGTTTAATGCAAAAAATGCACCTCATGTTGTTGATTCGTCCCAAATTAAGCTTAAAAGTAGTCAAAATTTGACAATTGGATTGACCGAGGTATAGCTTTATATTTTTTTATAAAAATAATCTAATATTTCTTTTGTAATACCTATCTATAAGGTGCAAAAAGAGAAATTTGAATTTCATTGGTTAGTCAAGAATTTCAGCGAACTTGAGCAGGAATTCTCTATTGAATCTCCTGAATTTATTGGTGGAAAAGATATTGGTCAAAAATGGTAGGTACTATTCTGTAGGTACTAAAGAAGGATAAGAATCTTAAGGTTCAAGTGGTCAATTACGAGTAAAAATAAAATAATTCAAATCTTTATTGAAGGTTCTTGGTCCTAGTCCCAAAGAAAAATATTGAAGGCGAGGATTGGATTGGAATCCATTTGAAAATAAAAAGTCAAGGGGATACAAATGCCTATGCTGACTTCAAAATCTCTTTTACTTTAAATGGTAACACATCTTAATTTTTAATTTACTAGGACTTAATCAACTGTTCATTGGCAGTTGATTAATAATAGAATATATTTTAATAAACAGGAATAACATTTAAAAATTCTTCTATAAATACTCGAGAGTTCTCTAATTCTCAATGCTGGGGTTGGGACAAATATCTAAATTATCCGCAAAAAGTAGAAAATGACCAAATTTTAATTGTGTGTCAAGTATCATTGAAAAATCTCGTTGTACAAAGTCAAATAATTGATGAAGAGTATAGAAACTCGATGAATCCACCTGTGAAAAATTTCGACAACCTTCGTTCTGATTTTGAAAGACTTTTGAAAAATCCATCAGAATTATGGGATTTGAGAATTTTGGTCAAAGGTTGTGAATTTAAAGTTCAAAGAGCTATACTTTCAGGTAAAAAGATGTAATCTTAGAAATTTTTGAAATTTTTCATACAATTTTGAAAAATACAGCTCGAAGTCCAGTCTTTTCAAGAATGCTATCAACTCGTATGATAGAAGCTGAAGATTCGATAATAAAAATTGATGATTTTGGCCCAGAAATTGTTGAAAGTATGCTCGAGTTCATTTACACAGGGAAATCTGAAATTGGCTGCAAAAATTCATATGAATTATTTCAAATTTCGGATAAGTATGACCTGCCTGACCTCAAAGATGAATGTGAAGTTGAACTGGCCAAAAATTTGAACTTTGAAAATGCACTTGAGGTATTATTATTGTAAAATTCTTCAAGTTGTTGAAAGTAACTTTTTAATAAAAAAAATTTCTAGCTTTTCGATATAGGGAATAAGTACAATGCTTCACATCTCAAGTCCCGAGCTGGACAATTTATAATTAAGTAAGTAAATTACAGTTCTTGATAGTTATAAAAGGCACATTTGCATCATTTATCGAAATTTTGATTTTTTTAGAAATGTTGAGGAAATTGTGAAACATCCAGAATTCAAAGAAAATGTTAAAAATAATAATCAGCTCAGTCCTGATATTTTGAACGCAGTACTTTTGGATAAAAAAGGTCAAAATAAGCCCTTCACTATCACATTTAATTAAAATTTTACAAAATTATTTAAAATTTTGACTATTTGTTAGTAGTTAATCGTACCTAAATCATAAGTAACTACTGTATTTACCAAATTTTAAGTAAGTAAGTAGGTTTGTTTTGTTTTTACTTTACTTTGCTTTGTTATGTAACATAACTATTGATGATATTGTAAGTACTCTACCTGCTACCTACTATATTATATCAACATCAGATAAATAAAAATTAGATTTCAAATGCTTAAATCTGATTTTTAAAAATTTCAATTTTTTTAAATAGAGTGTTACTTAGCTTTTATAGGCTTTCATATATTTTCTATTATAAAAATTTCTAATCCTTATTATTTTGGCATTTGATTCCAATTGAAGCCACAATTCTTTAGTTTTTTAAGCTTTCTTTTGGGTTTTGACTTTGTGATAGGATCTCGAAATCATATATGTCATTAAGTAAAGAATTTGTAATGATTTTTAACATTTTTAATGGAATTTTTATAACCTTATTATAAACCCAATCAAAAGGAGCATTTAGTAAAAATTGCTATTTTAAAACTTGAATATGGAGAAAAATTTCGATAAACTTCTTTCTGATTTCGGAAAACTTTTGAAAAGTCCAGGAAGAACACTCGGATTTGAGGATTTTGGTCAATGGGCGTGAATTCAAAGTGCATAAAGCAATAATTTCAGGTAAAAAAAGTTAAATTTTTGATTTATTTTATAATAATTTTTAAAATATTATAGCTCGAAGTTCAGTTTTTTCAACAATGTTATCGACTCATATGAAAGGAGCTCAAGATTTGATAATAAAAATTGATGATTTTGGCCCAGAAATTGTGGAAAGTATGCTCGAGTTCATTTACACTGGAAAAACTGACATTGCCAAATATGCATATGAATTACATATTTCAAATTTCTGATAAATATGACCTGCCTGACCTCAAAGGTGAATGTGAAGTTGAACTTGCCAAAAATTTGAACTTTGAAAATGCACTTGAGGTATTGAGAAAATTCTTCAAATTCAAAATTAAACCATTGCTCTTGTAAATTGTCCTTTTTTACAAATATCTATAGCTTTTCAATATGGGAGATAAACTTAATGGGTCTTATCTCAAATCAGTATCAATTGAATTTATAATTCGGTAAGTAAAAATACTTATTGGTACAGGTATAGGTATAGGTTATTACTAGGATTTAATTAACTACCCTATTTATTGTTAGAAATGCTGATGAAATTGAGAAATATCCAAAATTCAAAGAAAATCTCAAGAATAGCAATCCGCTCAGTTTCGAGATTTTGCAAGCACTACTTTTGGACAAAAATGAACAAAATATGCCCATCACATTACCATAAAATCTTACAATATTCAAGATTATTTTTAAGTAAAATGCCTTAGGTATTTATGTATTATACCCATTTATATTTTCATTGTTACCTTATTCTTATTTTTAACATTAGTTCCTTAATTATATGTATATTAAATCATACCTTACTAATTGTAAATTGACAACATCATAAATTATGAAATTCAAGTTTTTTAAGTAGGTAGTAAAATTCTTCGGATTTTTATTTAAAGGGACTTGTATTACTTATACTTATGAGTAATTTCTCAAGGAAAATAGTATCGAGTTTCTAAATGAGAATGATAGCAATCTTGCCAAGACCCTACATATTCTTTAAATTTAAGAATAAAAAGTATCCTACTTAGGTACTAGTATGATTTTAAAACGAGAATCAGCAAAATTTTGAAATATTTTGTGTAATTTTAGTTGATGATGACATTGATGACCAATCTTTTAAAAACATTTTCGAGGCAAGGTAACTTGAAAGTCTAGTTGTCAATGATTTCTATACTGTATTATGTTTATGAGTTATTTTACAATCGAAATTAATCAGACTTTCTAAACTAAATTGACCTACAAACCTTTGATAATGGGGAATTATCTTTCGGTTTTTGCTCGAAATGAAACTGATCCAGTTAAAAGCAGTCAAACATTTGGGTTGACCCAGGTAAATATTTTATTTTGAAAAAAAAGTAGCCTGAAAAATATATTTGAAATTTAGTCACAAAATGAAAGCTTTGAATTTTATTGGATTGTCAAAAATTTGAGTCAACTGAAGTACTCCACAATTGAATCTCCTGAATATACTGGTGGAAAAGCTGGTCACAAATGGTATTTTATAGTATAAAACCGCACCACTTTCAAATTCAATTATTAAAATTATACCTATGCTATGTAGGATGTTAAAACTAATCCCAAAGAAAAAAGCTGATGGAGAGTATTGTTCTGGAATCTATTTGTACATAAAAAATCCAGAGTTGGCCAAAATTAGCACTGATTTTAAATTCATTTCTACTTTAAATGGTATACTCATACTACCTATAATAGCATCATTAAACATTTCAAAATGATATTTTTCAAAATAACAGGAGAAACAAAAGAATATTCTGGGTTTGGGAAGTTTAGCAAAGATAATTGTTGCTGGGGTTGGTGTGAATTTTTAAATTATCCCAAACATATAGACAATGATCAAGTTGTCATTGAATGCCAAGTCACTTTGAAGAATCTTGTTACAAAAAGTCAAATAATTGATGATACTGTTATATTTCTGAACAAGCCGAATCCACCAGAGAAAAATTTCGATAAACTTCGTTCAGATTTTGGAAAACTTTTGAAAAGTCCAGAAGAACAAGGTGATTTGAGAATTTTGGTCGACGAATGTGAATTCAAAGCTCACAGAAACATACTTTCAGGTTATAATTATACACAAAATTTGAAAAAGATATCATCTGTTATTGTATTTTTTTAAAATTTAGCTCGAAGTCCAGTCTTTTCAAGAATGTTGTCAACTGAAACTGGCATGAAGGAAGCCCAAAGTTCGATAATAAAAATTGATGATTTTGACCCAGAAATTGTTGAAAGTATGCTCGAGTTCATTTACACTGGGAAAACTGCCATTATGGCCAAAAATGCATTTGAATTATTTCAAATTTCGGATAAATATGACCTCAAAGGTGAATGTGAAGTTGAACTGGCCAAAAATTTGAACTTTGAAAATGCACTTGAGGTATTTAAAAAAAATTAAAATTATTTCAAAATGAATCATTAATAAATAATAATTTTTAATACATATACCTAATACCTATAGCTTTTCGACAAAGGAGAAAAATACAATGGACCCTATCTCAAATCACAATCATTGGATTTTATAAAGAGGTATATAAGTTCCTATTAGTTATAAATCGGACATTTGCAAATTTATCACTTTCTCAGGAATATTTTTCTTGTGATTTTTATTCTCAAAAGGCCTTTGATTTAGGGTTTCTCATATAAATCAACATGGATTAGAATAAAAATTTGAAAAAATTTGAATTTATGACCTTAAAAATTGCTCAAATCTGCAAATGCCCATAATTCCTTTACTATATCACATTGGTTTTTTTGATTTTTTTTAGAAATGTTAAGAAATTTGTGGAACATCCTGATTTCAAAGAAAATCTCAAGATAAATAATCAGCTCAGTTTCGAGATTTTGCAGCCACTACTTTGGGACAAAAAAGAACAAAATATACTCAACACATTATCATAAAATCTTACAATTTTCAAGATTATTTTTAAGTAAAATGCCTATATATTGGTATCTATTATACCTATTTATATCTTTGTATTTTTTTATTAACATTAGTTCCTTAAGTATTAATAAAATAATACCTAACTAATATTAGTGTCGTTTTATAAATGAGAATATTATCATTCTTGCCAGTACATAATTTTAAAATTTAGGAATATAAAGTACCCTACCTAAGTATTATAAATTTGGAATAAATGATTCCAAAACGAGAATCAGAGAAGTTTTGAAATATTTTGAAGATATTTTCAGTTGAGTATGATCTAATCGTAAGTTGAAATTCTAGTTGAGTTGTCAATAAACCCATCAGATTAGAAATCGGTATTTGAAAATCCTTGTTCAAGTTTATTTTTTTATGTCATAAGTTACAAAATTGTGAAAAGTGTGAGATATAATCAAAAATTTATATTTTGGGCTATTTCTACTATATGTAGTTGCATTTTTAATTTTGAACTAGTTAGTCTTTATTGGACCAGTTAGGTACAAACAAATAAAAATCCAAAATATCTTGGATTTGGAATTTATAAGAGTACCCTACGCATCTAGAATGCTAAAAATTAATTTTTAGCATTTTAGAAATTGAAGGCTGTAACTTGTTGCCAATGATATATAACCAAAAATTCTGAATACTGTTTGTACTAATGATATATGTATAGTTAAACTTTTTACAATCAAAATTAAAGGAATCTCTAGTAAAATTGATTTTTAAACCCTTTTGATTATGGGGAATTATCTTTCATCAGTTGATGCTCAAAATAAATCTGAGTCTCAACTTAAAAGAAGTCAAAATTTGACGTTTGGATTGACTAAAGTAAGTTTATTGGAAATTGAATTTTAACTATGATGAAAGTAATCTACTAATGAGAATATGTTATCAACACCTACTTTGTACAGGTGCAAAAGGAAAGCTTTGAATTTTATTGGGTTATCGAGAATTTCAGTCAACTGAAGCAATCCTCAATTGAATCTCCTGAATTTTCTAGTGGAAAAGCTGGTTATAAATGGTACTAATATTTAATTTAGAAACCTAATCCATATAAAAAACGGTTAACAATAACGGAATTAATTTTTCAGGATGTTAGTACTTGTCCCAAGGAAAAAGATTGATGGAGAGTATTGGACAGGAATCTATTTGCAATTAAAAGATCCAGAATATTCAAAAATCAGTGCAGATTTCAAAATCTTTTTTACTTTAAATGGTAGAGAAGTTAATTAAATCCTAGTTTACAATTAAAATTTACATGGCTAGATATTAAATTTTTCAAACAACTAGGGTATACAGTTGAAGATTATTCTTCACACGAGTTCACCAATGACCGAGATAATTGGGGTTGGGATAAATTTATAAATTATCCAAAAAAAGTAGAAAATGATCAAATTACTATCGTGTGCAAAGTAACTTTAAAAACTCTTGTATCAGAAAGTCATATAATGGATGATAAATTTTGGAACTCACTCAATCCATTTGAGAAAAATTTCGATAAACTTCATTCTGATTTGGGAAAACTTTTGAAAAGTCCAGAAGAACAATCGGATTTGAGTATTTTCGTCAAAGGAAATGAATTCAAAGCTCATAAAAACATCCTTTCAGGTAAGTATCTGAATCTTCATTATATAAATATCAAAATTTTTGATTAGTTTTATTAAAAATACAGCTCGAAGTCCAGTCTTTTCAAGAATGTTATCATCTGAAACTGGTATGAAAGAAGGTCAAGATTCAACAATAAAAATTGAAGATTTTGATCCAGAAATTGTGGAAAGTATGCTCGAGTTCATTTACACGGGGAAAACTGACATTTGCTCAAATGCCTTGGAATTATTTGAAATTTCGGATAAATATGACCTACCTGACCTCAAAGCTGAATGTGAAGTTGAACTGGCCAAAAATTTGAATTTTGAAAATGCACTTGCGGTATTGTAAAATTTTTCAAAATTCAGATTAAGGTCAACTTTATAACTTTTATTCGAATATTTTATAGCTTTTCGATATTGGAGATAAATTCAATGCACCATTTCTCAAATCACTATCAGTCGAGTTTATAACTCGGTAAGCAATACATATAGGAGATTCCTAGTTAGAAAACGGACATTTGCAGATTCTACAGAATTTTTTTGACTTTTTTTTTAGAAATGATGAGGAGATTGTGAAACATCCAGAATTTAAAGAAAATCTCAAAAATAATAATGAGCTCAGTTTCGAGATTTTGAAAGCAGTTCTTTTGGACAAAAATGGTCAAAAACCTAAGATACACTTTAAGCCCATCACATTTGACTAAATTTTTTTAAATAAACTATTCAAAATTCTGATAATGTTCGAGCTAATTCAAGCAAATAAAATCTCTCAATTCGAAAAACTATCATCTCATAATTAGCATTTTATTTTAGTGTTATAATCGGCATCTATAAGCCTTGATAATCTGTATTTCAGAAATCAAGAGGATCCTTTTTCAAAAATATTTCATTACCTAGCTGAGAATTTTGTATCTATAGGTTATTATATAATATCATAATACAATACTTGGTTTATAAAAAAAATTGTAATAAAAACTATTTAGTAAATATTGGCTTATTTATGATTATGGGTAGCTGCTTTTCTTATGCTCAAAATAAACGAGTTGAGGTTGAGTCTCAGACTGATTTTGAGTCTCAAATTGAGCCTAATAAATGTAGTCAAAAGACATTTGGATTGACTGAGGTATGTGTTTAATATTCAATGTTTGACATCTAATAATACATTTCTATATATAATGCCTAGGTTCAAAATGAAAGTTTTGATTATTACTGGAGAATCAAAAATATGGGTCAGTTGGAGCAGTTATCAATTGAATCTGCTGAATTTCCAGGTGGAAAAGATGGGCAAAAATGGTATCCTTCAGTACATTAGTCTCTTATATATTTAGTATATAGTCTCTTATAATTTAATTGGTAGACTATCAGAGTATATTTCAATTTTTTAATATTAAATATAAAATGTAGGGTGCTGGTACTATACCCAAAGAAAGAGATTACTGGAAAGATTTGTACTAGTATCTATTTGAAATTGAAAGATCCAGCAGGGTGTTATAAAATCAACACAAATTTCACAATTGTATTGAATACAAATGGTGCCTAATCTTGCCTTGAATAGTAATTTTTAAACAAATTTTAAAATCAAAATAATTTTAGGCAACAATGGCCACTGGAAACAATGGAAAATGGAAAAATTTACTTCACACGAATTCACCAAAGATCGTAATGAATGGGGATTAAATTTTATAAATTATCCAAACTACGTAGGTGATACAGTTGTCATTGTGTGCAAACTCATATTGACAAATAATATCGTTGCAAAAGATATAATAATTGATGAGAAATTTTGGAATTCTATGAATCCTTTTGAGAAGAATTTCGATAAGCTTCGTTCTGATTTTGGAGAAATTTTGAAAAATCCTGGAGAACAAGGGGATTTGAGAATTTTAGTCAATGAACGTGAATTCAAAGCCCATAAAGCCATTCTTTCAGGTACATTAAAGTAAGTTTTTGATTAATTTAGTATAATTTTAATAAAAATACAGCTAGAAGTCCAGTCTTTTCAAGAATGTTATCAAGTGAAACTGGTATGAAAGAAGCCCAAGAATCGATAATACAAATTGATGATTTTCACCCAATAATTGTGGAAAGTATGCTCGAGTTCATTTACACGGGGAAAACTGATATTAGCCAATATCTATCAGTAGGTGGATTATTTAAAATTTCGGATAAATATGACCTTTCTGACCTCAAAGCTCAATGTGAAGTTGAACTGGCCAAAATACTCAATATTGGCCAAGTATTTGTGGTACGGTTTTGTAAAATTTTTCAAAATTTTTCAAAGTTAAATGATCCAAGCCTAACTTTTTTAATTATTTAAAAATATTCTATCTAGTTTTACGATTTTGGAGAAAAATACAATTCATCCTATCTAAAATCAAAATGTGTGGAATTTATGATTAGGTAAAATAAATTTGTATAAGTTCTATTGCTATAATATAAAAGAGGTAGTTTCAGTTTATACTATCCATATAAGTAGTGTTTTTTTTAGAAAATTGAAAAAATTTTGAATTTGATTCAAAATTTCTCTATGCTCTATCGTATTAATATTTTGAAACTCTTTTATTTAGAAATCTTGATCAACTTCAAAAGTATGATCCTGAAATCACAGAAAATTTCAAAAATAATAATCAGCTCTGTTTTGAGATTTTGGAAGCAACACTTTTGGACAAAAAAGATACAAAATCCTAATAATTGTAAAATACATGTTATACCCATCACATTTGACTAAATTTTTAATAAAATATTCACAAAATTCACAAAATATCCATGAGAAAATTCTAAAATTAAAGCTTACCTACCTAAATAAAAATTCAAGGATATAATATTAGTACTTACACCTAAATATACTAGGCTTTAATTGACTTTGTTTTGTTAAAAGTTAAATATCAATTGTGCTAGTAAATGTTGAGGACATCTCGAGTTATTGCCTCTTATGGGGTCAAATTAGAATCTCTTCGATTATCCCCAAGAACTACCTATAGGTAATAGGTATTTTAAGTACCTATAGGTAATAGGTACTTAAATCTAAGGATAAGTATTGAATTTTTTCCCCATTTGATTAACATTAGGAACCCTTTTAAGGGTTTATAGTACTCCAAGGAATGAAGTAATCTGAAATTTGAGTAAAAATGGCACAACTAAATCCTATAAAGGGTTCTTCATAAAAAATGTAGTTGGTTAAAATCGATCCAATAGTTTCCTCTGTAAGTAGACAGTTTTACGAAGAAAGTGCTCGCTTCGCTCACACAATAAAGAAAGCAATTTAAGGCCTATAGATTAAAGAATCAACCTATTCTATCTATAGGCTTGAGAGAAAGTTTTCAGACTTTTCTAATGCTCAAATCCTAAAAATGATTTCATTTTTACGATTAGAAAGGAATATAATAATTATTAATATCTAGGTTACTTAACTTTTATTTAGTAGGTAGGTATGTGATGTAATATTTGAAAAAATTCTTTGTAAAGGTAATCAAAATCTACTCAATTTGGAAATTAAAATAACTTTGTCATTTTTAACTACATATTATACTTATTATTATGGGTAGCTGTGTGTCGTTTTATAGTAAACATAAAAATAAAAAGTCTCAAACTGATTTTGATGAGTCTCAAATCGAGCCTATGCCTATAATATGCAGTGAAAAAACTTTTGCTTTAACAGAGGTACATTTTTAATACTCAATAATTGATGTTATAAACTAATGAAACTATATACCACTTCTAGGTTCAAAATGAGAAATTAGAATTTTACTGGAGAATTAAAAATATTGGTCATTTTAAGCAGAACTCAATTTTAGAATCTTCTGAATTTTCTGCTGGAAAAAATGATTACAAATGGTATAAATTAAGTATATTTGATTTCAAAAACTGTAGACAGTGATTCAATATTTGGGCGAGCGAAGCGAGCCCTTACTATTAAACTTTGCTTGCACTTTGTCCGTCTGTCTGTATGTCTGTCTGTATGTCTGTATTTTCGCGGCATAACTCGAAAACTACTTGACCGATTTTAACCAAACTTGGTATGGAGGATCCTTATAGGGTCTAGTTGTGCATGCTCGAAAAAAATTCAGATTGCCCCACCTCTTGGGGTCATGGGGCCCTTTAAGGGTCCCCCATGTTATCAAATGGGGTTAAAGTGGCCTTAGGGGTAATCGATGACGGAGATTCTGAATTTGACATCTATTTAAACAAAAAATTGACCTTTGACCTTTGACCCGATATATGGGGCAATTTGAGATGCCTTCATCGCTTTGCTCGCCCAATTAATAATCAACTTCTAGTGAGTTGATTAAAGCCTAGTTTAAATTAATTGATTTTTTCTGTAATGTAGGACAATGTTGATAATGCCAAAGGAAAAGATAGACCAAGAAGATTGGACTGGAATCTATTTGAAACTAAAAAATTCAAAAGGGGCTGAAAAAATCAAGACAGATTTCAAAATCTTCTTTACTCTAAATGGTAAGTAACATTAAAAATTATTGAAAAACTGTCAAAAAAATCTCATAATTTGACAACCCTGATCATTAGGATTAGGATTAGTAATTTAGCATCTCAAAATAATGTATGTATTTTTCAAAAAACAGGGAAAACCTTTGAAAAATTCTTGTCACACGAGTATACCAGAAATAATGAGGGATGGGGTTGGGATACATTTTTAAAAGATCCAAATTACAAAGAAAGTGACGAAATTACAATAATATGTAAAGTTATGTTGATGAATAAGTCGAATATCGTTGCAAAAAATGAAATAATAGACGAAAAATTTTGGATCTCTATGAATCCATTTGAGAAAAATTTCGATAAGCTTCGTTCAGATTTTGGAAGACTTTTGAAAAGTCCAGAAGA